>JAKTZS010000001.1:0-67714 GCA_030562575.1 Wickerhamiella parazyma
CACAGAAGATGAGGTGTTGAACGAGCAGTCTGGGATCGAAGAAGTAGGAGGCACGCTGCTGCTGCTGCTGTTGGTTGCCGGTACGGGAGTAGTGCTCGGCACAGAAGATGAGGTGTTGAACGAGCAGTCTGGGATCGAAGAAGTAGGAGGCACGCTGCTGCTGCTGTTGGTTGCCGGCACGGGCGTGGTGCTCGGCACAGAAGAGGAAGTGTTAAACGAGCAGTCAGGGATCGAAGAAGTAGGAGGCACGCTGCTGCTGTTGGTCGCCGGTGCGGGAGTGGTACTCGGCACAGAAGTACTGTTGGTCAATGAAGCAGGAGTGGTACTCGGCACACTGGTGCTGTTTGAGCTATGCGATGGCACCGTGCTTGAAGAACTGGTGCTCGAATTTGTTGAATGCTGAGAAGTCGAAGAAGTTGTGTTGCTCACGGTGCTACTCGTCGTCGCGCTTGAGGAGGTCTCATCGCACCAAGGCAATGTTGGGCTGCTTGTCGGCGTGGATGAGGTAGTGCTGGGTGTGATGCTGCTGCTCGTTGAGTTTGACTGGGTGCCTGTGCTCATTGAAGTACGGCTGATTGGGGTACTCGTCAAAGTAGTAGGTCCCGGCGTGCTTGTGCTATTGCTACTCGCTGGTGTTGTTGACCTAGGCGTGGAGCTTGTGCTACTGCTTTTTGACACCACCGAGCTGCTTGTCTCGTCCGAGCAGAACGGGATGGTCTCAGACGAGCTCGAACTGACCGAGGCCGGGGTACTATTACTAGTTGTCTGGTCGTCGCAGTAAGGTAGTGACTCTGTGGATGCAGTACCGCTAGTGGCTGTGCTCACAGCAAGCCCTGAACTGGATACCCCAGGACTGGATTGAGCACTAGCGCCTACCAACAGCAGTGCTGCAGTAAATGTATAGGCGCTTATCCTCATGTAATTGCGGCGGTGTCGAAAGGGATATGTCTGGGTGCACGTTTGATATATATTCTACCCGCTCAGGCTTGGCTTGTATGCATCATGCAGTATACTGCATGGGCTTTCGAGTATGCATATGCATGCAGACGCATGCGCGCCTGTTACTCTGTTGGTGTAGGCTGGAAACCCCTCATAACTGCGAATTTTCTCTTTTATACATGCTAGAACTGTAATAGAAGCACATTGAGCTCGAGATTTCCCAGCGCGCCAGCCAAACTCAAGACTCATTCAGATGCAATGTGCGGGGACGGGACCACTTCTGCTGCAATCCCGTTACACCAGAGTGGGGTCTGCAAGTAGCAGCTTTTTTCAAAAGAGAGTCTTTAATCTTTTGGTTATTGATGGATTCCAGCCTGCAAATCTTTAACATTGGCATCGCACGCCCATGTGCAACGTGGCTCGTGCGCAGACGTTTATATTTGGAGCGCAGGACAATAGCTTGTTTATCTCAAATCTCAACTATAATCTCATTCCACTTATCATCTACTGGCAAAATGGGTCGCGCTTGTCTTCTTCAAGCGTTAAATCACTTGCCTTTAACGCGGGGTGACCTTAGCTTCACAATCTGACCCCTCAATGGCCTCCTCAAACCAAACCTCAAATAGATTTTGAGGGGTTTCTTGGCATCGCCTCCTTTTTCGTCTCCCCCTCCCCCTCCTCGCCACAACCCCGGTGGCTGGCGCGCCAAAATCTGAAACGCATCGGGGTTATGTCATCGTGCGCGCCCTCGCTAGAACCATGCATTTGCATATACATGCGGCGCCATCACCTTTTACCCGCAGACAAGGAATGTATGTGTGGGCCTGAAACAGTTGATAAGCTGACTTGTCGAGGCAAGTTTTAAGCTGGAGCTGGAGTTAATAGGAACACTCCTACTATCTCAAGCTACTTGTCTAGGTTGTTGCAAAATTTCACGGCGCTCTCTACCGCAAGCGTAAAATTGGCAAGCCCTCGTGGCTCTTTCATGCAGAGACATGCATGCAGGTAGCTGTTGACTGTTTCATGTATCCTTATCTGGAATAAAGTTACAGGGGCCCGTAGGATGCGTAAACAAACCCTCGAATATAGCTACTTGCTGCAAGCTTGACCAACTATGCGCTGCCAAGCAAGTGAGCTTAGACTATGCACAGTCCCCCTCTCCCACCTTGGGGTAATCGGACCAAGTCCTGCCCGAGCTAAAAAAAAGTCATGCCACAAGGGCAGAGGGGTAGCAGGGCAAAGTAAATCAAGAACTCGATCTCTGATCACTGTCCCTACCTGCGATTATCGCCAGCGCAAGGTTAATGTGGTAATGTAGGAGCGCATACGATATGCATGTCACCTGCAAGCAAATGGACTTTAATTTACATGCGGTGTTTTAGTGATGATCAGTTCAATTTCCCCCAACCCTAAAGTGAACTCTGTTGATGCGGCTGTGACTAATCCACGAAACTGCCTTACAAACAACACCCCATTAACTACCCCTTACAGAGCCAATGTCTGGAGCCAATGTCCAGGTGCGAAAAGTCGGAAAAGACGATGTTGATATGGTCCTGAGTGGGGTTGACCTTTCTCTTGCCAATTCTTTGAGGCGTGTGATCCTGTCGGAGATTCCCACCGTCGCTATTGACCTCGTAGAGGTGGAGGACAATACAAGCGTCTTGGCAGACGAATTTATCGCCCACAGACTAGGCCTTATCCCTCTAGACTCGTCTCTTGTCGATGAGCTCGAGTACACACGCGATTGTGACTGCGAACAGTACTGCGACAAGTGCTCGGTTGTGCTGAGCTTGAATGTGCGGTGCCTCGACGACCAGACGCTCGAGGTTTTTAGCTCTGATCTCGTGATTGAAACGCCGGCTCGAGGTGACAGCAGCATTGGCAAGCCAGTGCAAAGCAGTATAGACTCACGCGGAGTGCTGATTGCCAAGCTAAGTAAAAACCAAGAGCTCAAGCTGCGATGCATCGCCAAGAAGGGAATTGCCAAGGAACACGCAAAATGGTCGCCCTGTGCGGCAGTAGCCTTTGAATATGACCCCTGGAATAAGCTCAAGCACACCAACTTGTGGCACGAAATTGATGCCGACGCCGAGTGGCCCAAAAGCAGCAACTGCGACTATGAAGAGCCCAATGATGACGACCCCAAGGATCTCAAGAGCCAAAATTACTACATTAACGTCGAGACTACTGGTCCCCTAAAGCCTGATCAGGTGGTTGAGCGTGGCATCAGTATCTTGCAGAAAAAGCTTGCTGAGATCGTGCTTGCGCTCGAGCGCACGGACGAGGAAGAGTGGAAGCAACAACAGTGGTATTAAATAGCTATTTCTTTTTCCTTAATTTTGGTCATTCCACGCAATGACCTCCTGGAAAGAAGTGTTGCCGCCAAAGATATCTAGAGCGGAGCCGATCGTAAGGTCGACTCTGCCGTTACTGAGCTTCTTGACGAGCTCCAGGTCGGCAATTGAGCGACCTCCTCCGGCATACACCACACGAATGGGCGACCATTCACCTAGCTTGGCCACCAGCTGCTCGTCAACGCCGCGGCAAAGACCCTCAACGTCGGCCGCATGGACCAAGAACTCACTACAATACGTGGCCATATATTCGAGATTGCTCCTGGTCAATTCAAACGATGTGATTCGTTGCCAGCGGTCCATGGCCACAAACCACGAGTCTTCCACCCTACGGCAGCTGAGGTCAATCACAAGTCTGTCCTTACCGACTAGATTTGACAGCCTTTTGAGTCGCTGCTCATCAAGACCGCCTTCAGGAAACAGAAACGAGGTCACAATCACTTTTGAGGCCCCTGCCTCGAGCCACTCGACCGCGTTTGTGTCGTTAATACCACCTCCCACTTGCAGAGCTCCAGGCCAAGCTTTCAAGGCCTCTTGGGCAGCCTCGTCGCAGCCAGGCCCGAGCTTGATCACATGGGAGTTTTGGAGATTGCAACTCTTGTACAGATCGGCATAGTAGCCAGCAGGTTGCTTGGAAACAAAGTTTGTCTTGAGTTCCGACTCTTTGTTGCTCAATGATCCGCCTACAATTTGCTTGACCTGACCATTATGGATATCAATGCAGCCCGTGAACTTGGTCATTTTCCAGTTTTGTCAGTATGGAGGAACTTTTAAGAAAACAATTTGAGGCTCAATTCGGGGACGAATGGAGCAAGCCGGTGGTTCCGCCAAAGGCTGAAGAAAAACCTGGGGAGGACCAAGCGGAAAGTGGGAGTCAGTCCGAATCTGAGTCTGGGTCTGAGTCTGACCTCGAGTCTGAACCATCCAAGCCCTCTGGCCCCGTCACTGTCAAGCACACGGAATCACATACCACAAATCACATACAGCACAGGCGGCAATTTATGAGTAGCAAAGCCCCCAGAGAAGCTGAGGCACCCACTGCGCCTAAATCAAAAGAGGACCAGCAGGACCTGAAAGATGATTTGGAGCTGCAACGACTTATATCCGAGTCCCATATTCTTGATAGCCACAAGGGCTTCAGCGGAGCAGACATATCTTATGGAGATCCTATGGAGCACATTGGCAAGTCGAGAATAGCCATCATGCAGCAGCGTCTGGAGGGAGCTGGCGGCAAAAAGCTGAAACAAAATACCCCAATGAAGGTGGCTAAAGGAATAAAGGCCAAGCAAAAGCAGCGCGATACAGCGAGACGTGCTGATGCTGCCGAGAATGGAATTATTCTCGAGAAAAAGACTAAGGAGCGCAAGACAAGAGTTCACGACAAGGGCCTCAAGATTAATAGCATAGGCAGAGCCACCGCTCATGGTATTGAGCTCTCTGCAAGGGACATTTCCAGGGTATCTAAAAGTAAACGGGGCAAGGGCCGCAGGTAGCTAAGCTTTTCTTCTTTTCTCTTTATCTTCTCGCTTGAAATCACCCGCCCCCATTCTCTATACGCCCGTAAATATGCTCCACCACTCGTTCTAGGTCCTTGAGGCGCGACTGTACCGAGGGGTCAGCCTCGACAGGGATATCCAGCTTGTAGCTCAAAACACGGTCCAAAAATAGTTTGTACTTGTGCTGTAGCCGCCCCTGGAGATTGAAGATGGCGATATGCGCATTACACTGTGCGCATGCCACCAGCTGCACAGGGTCCCCATCCTTTGATTTTCTGATGTCGCCCAGGTCTGCGTGTGCTAATTTGTCGAGAATAACTCCGTTTTCGCCGTCAAGAGACGCGCCAAGGCACGTGTCGGCGACGATATTGCGGCACTCTTTACATTGAAAGATCACCACTTGCATTACACAGACGAGGAGAGATGAGTGTAAACACGGCGTTTGCGCAAGCCATTGCGACGATCAAGACCCTGACCCGCAGCCCAAACACGCTCGGAAAGCCTCCACAAGAGAGCAAAACGACGCTTTACGGCCTTTACAAGCAGGCCACCGAGGGTGATGTCCAGGGCATCATGGATAGGCCTGCGGGGTCAGCTCTGCAGGACAAGGCCAATCAACGCAAGTGGGATGCGTGGAAACAGCAGCAGGGCCTCAGCAAGGATGAGGCAAAGCTGCGGTACATTGAATATTTATTGGAAACAATGCGGGCAGTTTCGCCCGATACCCCGCAGAGCCGAGGCCTGGTCAATGAGCTCGAGGCCCTCTACATAACCGCCCGGGACGGGCCCGTGCCCGAGCCCACCCACTCGCGTACACCCAGCTACAGCCAGTTTCTGAGGAGGCCGACTTACAGCGAGTTTGGCCTGAGCGTTGCCGGTGACACCGAGGCAGAGCCACTGGACTACCCCTTGTACCAATTGGATACCATTAGCGAGGAAATGAGCGCGAGAAGAGCCCCTCAGTCTGCCCCAATTCCCCCCACCCCACCCACTCCTTCACCATCGTTGGAGCTGCTCAAGTTTGTTGTGAAGCTTCTCAACAGGTTCGCGCAACGCGTCGCCGTGGACATTTGTAGTTTGGTTCTATTCCTGATTGTGATCAAGCTGATGCGTCGAAACAAGCTGCCAACAGGTGTACAGCGCGGCTTTGCAGTTGCAGGCAAAGTTGTTGCGGTTGTTTTGAGAGAACTGGGATATGAAATCAACGTGAGGGGTGTAACCAATGCGCCAAAGTAGCTTGCTTAATTGATTGTAGCCAACAACCAGGTTGAACTGTAATTTTCTGTAGTTCCCAGTGTTTGCAGTTGTATGTACTAGCACCAGTCTAGTATGGACTTTAATTTTTACGGCTAGCGTGGCGTCAGTCTTATAATTGAGATGCTGGTGCTCACCGGGATGCACCTGGCGCAGGAAAAGCCGTTGAGTTCAATTGAACCTCCCGTTGTAGAAATATGTGGAGAATGTTGAGCACCATTGAACCTGACGTCGTATAAGCTTATAAAAAAAAACTAGTGAGGACGTTTAGCACGCGGCCTGGCATTGGGTTTGGATGTCAACGACATTGTAAACGTCATGAGCTGGACGTCCAGCCGCCGATTGGACAATCCCACTGTAACTAGAGGCCTAACCAAAGTGCTGGTATGAGATTGCTCGAGTGAAAAGTCTGTATTTGTAGCTGCACAGTCGTCTAGGCACAGCAGCTGTAGTATACGGACCTGGTCGAGGTTGGCCCGTGTGCTTATGATCGACCAAAGTTTGACTTTTGAGGCCCATTTCTGATCGCCCTAAGCACCAATTTTGCAGAACTTCGGTCTCGACCAACACGGTTTCTCGTGCGAGCCTGCAGACTGAGTGTGCTTGCTAATGATACGGCCAGTGATCCCCATAGTAGAGAATGGGCGACTCAGAATCATAATTGTAGGTGATACACCACCTGTGCAGCCGCCAGAACCTGTCCAAACCGGATGGGGTCGCAAGCCAACCATGAGCTTGGCAGAACTGCTGCAGCAGTACGACGTGACAAAATCCGCTCAGATTGAGCCGTGCGGCTTGATCAACCGCAACAATCTGTGCTATCTCAACTCTGTTTTGCAAGCTCTGCTTCACTGTGGCCCATTATTGCACCTGCTCAAGGAAATTCGCTCCAAGACGAGGCTAAAAATCGGGTCTAGCGCTGTCCTTGACGCTCTAATTGCATTTCAGAGCCAGTACGAAACGCAAGCCGCGCGCGGCCAAGTCTCGTCGGCAGAGCATTTCTACTCTGTGATTTCAGGTCACCCCAATTTCAAGCACCTCAAAAAGGGACAGCAGGAGGATGCGCAGGAATTCATGGGATATTTATTGGAAACGCTGGAGCAAACCTTTGACGAGGCGTTGAAAAACGAGCCTCAGGAGGAGATCAAAGAGCCCGAGGAAGATGAATGGACCCAGGTGGGAAAGCACAACAAGTCAATTGTGGAGCGCACGTCGGGGAACGAGGCCACCGTCAACAATCCGATACTCAAACTCTTTGGGGGAAAGCTGCGCAATGTGCTTCGTGTGCAGGACAATAATCCTAGCATAACTATCGACCCGTTCCAGCAAGTTTTGCTCGACATTGAGTCGCCCGAAGTGTCGAGCGTTCAAGATGCGCTCGATTTGATGCTTAAACCAGAGCAGCTACAGCTTGAAAAGGGGGCAAGGCTGGTGAAAGCAGTCAAGCAGGTCGAGTTTGTCAAAGTTCCTCCTGTACTGATCATGCACCTGAAACGATTTACGTTTATTCGACGAGGCGATGAATACGATTTTGGCAAGCTGCAAAAAAGCATAAAGATTGGTCCGGTTAGCATCTCTGCTGCGGGTGCGCTCAAGCGGTACGAGCCGTTTGCAGTGGTGTACCACCATGGCTCAAGCGCCACGGCAGGTCATTACACGACAGAGGTGAATATTGGCAAGTGGGTGAGCATTGACGATGATTTCGTCTCGCACCAGCGTGAGTCGATCAATTCTAGCGCGTACATTCTATTTTATAGGCAGTGTGCGTGAGGGCAAGCGCATAGTCCTGGAGCGTGCGTCTGCATGGAAAGGACTAGAAGAATAAATAACTACAGTTCAAAAGATTAAGCACTTCTGCAGACCGCAAGTCTCACTGGCTTGCGGACTCGTGCTTTCTGCGCCTTTCGTTTCGGTTTTTGTGTGTTTTGGGCGCAAAGCCCTTGATAACTGTGTAAATCTCGGCCATACTGCTGTAGTTGGCCTTGAGATGCGGGTTCCTGTCGGCCATGCGGCTGGAGATGATTGAGACCCACAACTGCTTGGGGACGTCGTAACGCTCGAGGATTCTTAGCGAGACCTCAATCCACTTGGATGCATTCTCGAAATTTGCGTTATTGTGCAGCGGGATGATCATTGAATTGAGGGATCCCGAGTAGAGAGGGAGGAGGAGGAGAGGGGGAGGGGGATGCAGATGCTGATGATGCATGATGACGATCTTGAATTATGAATATGAATACACAGCGAGTGGCGACTAACTCTGATACACGAGCCGCCTTATCGGGCTGATTGAAAAAGGCCAGGGCAGTAGGCAACACATGCTGCGGTTAAAACCGAGCACAATCCATAATAGGCTGAATTGATATAAATAACAAAAACTACTACAACAGCAAGGGAAGAACAGCAGCCACAAGTCCACCAGCAAGCGCGACAGCACCGTTGCTGGCAACACCACCAGAGCTGGGAGCTACCGTCTCGACGGCGGAGGCGCTGCACGCAGTAACGTACTGGGTTGTGTAGGTGTGAGTGCGGGTGCAAGGACAATCAGTAACAGTAAGGGTGGTTGGGCCAGTCACCGTATAAGTTTTGTTGCCCTCGACAAGCTCGGTGGCGCTCTCGAGGAAAGTGGTGTACTCAGACACAACCTCAAGCGAAGTGCTTGTGTTGAGGGCATTTGCGGCAGCAAAGAGAAAAAGGAGCGACATGGGTTTGCCCGCATGCTAGCGCATGTGCCGCGTATATACAAAGAGTGGCTGGTCAGTGGCTGGTTGCGGTGCATGCATGCGTGTGGCTGGTTAATGCACGTCTGAGAGTGTCTGGACCTGTCTAGGCAGGCGTATCTGAGCCCTTCTGAGCGCACCCAGACATATGCGGGCAAGTCTTGAAGCGCCTGTCTAGCGTCTCTGTCTCACAAGTCGTCCCTAACCACCTGAGTGGCAGATCGTACCTCAGTAGGAGACCCAGGGATCACCATACGCCTCCTTTTGTGTGTATACTCCAACCCCCAAGCACTTTCTGGCGGATCGCTCGACAAGTCTAGAGTCTGCGGCAAGTTATCGGCGAGGGCGAAATGGTGGGTTCCAATCCTACCCTCAATGCCAGTAGCAGAGTGCCAAATCCAGCAGCTCTTGAAGCCAAGCCCATCGCCAAACTTGCGTAGTTCTGCATCTACTTTGATCGGCGTGCTTGTGGCAATGACGGCCCCGGGCCAGCGCTCGAGCGCAGCGGTGATTGTCTCACACTCGCACTTCCATGACTCCATGTCGTCGCCCAACAAGTACTCATAGTGCTCCAAAATAGCAAGATCGACGTCTAATGGCTGCATTTTGACCAGCTCGGCAAGCGTCAAAATGTACAGCTGGAGTTTATCGGTGGGACCCTCTAGCCGTGCAAGAGGGAACGCTCTGTCGGTGATCCAGGCAACCGTGCCCCCGCAGTCGAGTACTGAGCGCGCATAATTCAGTGCGAGCTGCGTTTTGCCCGTCCCGGGTGCCCCGATAATTTCGAGCGAGCGGCCGTGCACGAGGGTAAAGTGCGTATCCAGAGCAGTTCCCGAGCTCATTTTAATCCGATTCTTGCGGATCAGGAGCGACAACGGAGCCATCGTGGTCAAAGCACGGGCAGGGCCAAATGAGTGTGGCACACAAAGTGTAATGTCAGATACTCGGGCTGCGAGCAGCCAATAAATACTAATTTTCTATCTTTACCGGATTAACAAGATCCGAAACAGCGACCCGCTGGGACCGCGGCGCTACCGGCGGCGGCGACGAGGGCCGCGACACGGCGGGGCTTTGCATCAGCGGCGTCGACGGCTGGCTGTTGAGACTGAACGTCGGCAGGTCCAGCGTGCCTCTAATTGCGCTAAATGGCTGTGCAGCGGGCTCCATGGGGTAGGGATGCGGGTGTGATGAGCCAAACCTGGAGAGCGGGAGCGACCTGATCGCCGGCAGCTGGACGCCCTCTGTGGGGCCAAAATGCGGCGAGTGGCTGGGAGTTGCCAGCGGCGTGGATTCGGGGCTCGGGGAGGCCGGGCGAGACACCGCCGGGGACTGCGGTACAAGATGCTCGCTGCCGATCCGGCGGTCATAAGGGCTGCTGTGGGCATGCTGCTGGTGAAAATACGACGCCAGAGCTGGTGTGCTGCGCTGGCGATTAAAATGCGGCTGCCTGCGCTCGTGCTCGAGCACCTGGGTGGCGGTGTTAGCCAGGGCATGGATGTCGTACTGGCGGTTGCCGAGAGGGGCCATATTCACGCTGCTTGCCGCCCTGACCATCCCGGCAGCGACCGGTTGAGGCACCGGAGGATGGGCGTGAGTCGCCTCGCGTGGAGAAGTTGGGGCACTAAACATCAACGGCTGATGCTGCGTGGGCGGACTAGTGTGCGGGGTTTTTGACGCTTGCGAGGACGAAGAGCTCCCGGCAGAGCCCCCGTCACTGGGCGGAGATACGTTTTGCTCTTTGCGTAGATTGCGTCTTGAATTCGGGTTTGTGTGTATGCGCGAGTGCCGCGTCAACTCGTCGCTGCGGCTAAAGCGCTTGGTACAGCCCGGAAAGCTGCAGACGTGCGGCTTCTCGCCAGTATGCGTGCGAATGTGACGAGTTTGATGCTCGAGCCTGTAGAAAGCCTTGTCGCATATGGGACACTTGTACGGCCGTGGTAATTCACTGTTTGTTTTCTTCATTGCAGAACGAAAGGATTGCGGCGATGTTTTATGGGGTGACCGACGCGCAGTGTGGGGGAAAACTCAAAAACGGTAGGGCCCCAGATTATTTGACCAAGGATAGTCACGTGGGGGGTCTTTGGTGGGGTAAGGCTGGGGAGGTGTAGCAAGATTAAGACCAGCAATAAATCAGGAGACGGAGCGAGTTTTTCCGCAAAAATAGTGCCCAGCGACAAATCGAACAGCCGGCCTTGGGCCAAGGCTGAGACTCGATAGAGAGCGTGGGAAAAAAAAAATTCTTGGCGCCGATCGGGATCTCGTTTCGCTGCCAGACACAAGTTTGCAAGCAGTTGCGCCTCCATTTCACCAGCTTGCGATAATTTTTTCCTGCATGCTGCGCTGACGGTTCGCGGCTGCCGCCGGCAAGCAGCGCCAACCTTGGCCACAGGCCCTGCCGTAGCCTCTCGCGATTGTCACCCTTACCCTATACATTATGGTGCCGTGCGCTCACAAACCGGCGACACCTGCAGCAAATAAATCTCTAGACTAGCTGAATTGGAATTTAGACACCAATTCCCGGCGGCCGGGCGGCGGCCGGGCGGGCGCTTAAACGTTTTTTTGCGCACTGGGCACCGCAGGGGCCAACGCCTGCTGAGGAATATTTTATCCTACTGATACTCGTTTTAATTTTCCATTCAAAGCAGGCACGAAAAGTGACGGTCCTTCCCCTCTCCTCGCAACCTGAACCAGTTTGAGCTACACCGCCGCTCAAAGGCAAACCCAAACCCTGTTATGTCATTTGCAGCACAAGGGTGAAGGGCAGGCAAAAAGGGATGGTGGACGGGAAAACGACTGGGCGCATCAAACGCAATAAAACTTGCGGTGCGGCTGAGAGTTTTTATTTCGGCCGAGGCCATTGTGCAATGCCTGTTCAACGCCGGTTTGTCATCTGCTCATTTCCCATGCGAAAGCATGCAAAGCACGTCCATGACGAGTGCATGCCAGTATGCACTTCGATGAAAATTGAACCCTAGCCCTACATATAATGCACGCGCTGCTCAAAGTGGACTGTGAATATAAACTCGCGCGGTGGGCCTACCTGAACGCAAGGGGTATGTCGGTAGCCAACCAATTCTATCCTCAGGGCGCTTGGTCACCCTTTTACTACGGGTACCAGCAGCCACAGGTGTCGCAGGCCGCTCCTGTGTATTCCCAGCCTGCGCCTATCCAGCCCGTGGCCCAGCCTATGGGCCAGGCGGTGGTTCAATCGCAACCATATGTACAGCACATGCCCCAGCAGGTACCCCAGCAGGTACCACAGCAGGTACCACAGCACATGCCTCAGATGCCCCAGCACATTCCCCAGCACATGCCTCAAATGCAAGCACAAATCCAGCCAGCGCTTCAATTACCCCCTCAGGATTGTTACATTTACTATTACGCCCCTCGTATCGCGCCAAGTGCCCTGCCAACCGAGGGCTCCGCTCAGGAGGAGTACGACGAGGCAATGATGGTTGAATTCCTGGCGTCAAACGCCTACACAATCATGTCTGGTGGGACCTGTATGTGGTCGCAACAGCAAGTCATGTCATTCCACCGGTTTGTCCAAGGGGTTCTCAAGAGCACGCGGTTGTCCAAGCACACCATCATTTTGAGTCTGTGCTACTTGAGCCACCGCTGGACCCTCGGCGAGTTCCCAGACAGCTCCGAGTGTGACTATGACATGCACTATTTATTATTCGTGGTTTCGCTTGTGCTTGCCAACAAGATCCACGACGACAACACATTCACAAACTCGAGCTGGTGCCAAGCCACGGGCATCCCCGCCGCTCAAATTACAAGAGCAGAAAGCCGATGGCTTGGCGCTATTGGCTGGGACTTTGACTTCCAAAATACAGGGGGCTGGTTTGCATGGCACGACCGGTTCTTGGCATTTGCAAACTCGCGAGCGAGAGCACCTGTCTCGCCGCTAGCCTGGCCCGCGACTTTTGAAGTAGCAGCATTTTAATATTTATTGTACAGTAGCACTCCTCTGCGGCCCGGATGCAAGCGGCCCACAACTAGAATCACATGCAGAAACGCGACCACTCGAGAAAAAATTCTCTCCCACTAGTTGGTGGGTTGAGACTGTTTAACACAAGTATTTTTGGCGACGGTGCGCAGTTGCAACAAAAAATACCCTCCTTGTCGGCGTCTTCTCCTTGTCACACGATTACATGCTGGAGCTCCGAGATACCTACGTGTCGACCGATAACGACGACACGGCCACCGTCTGCGCACTAGTGCAGCGGTCGCTCAACACATGTGCCCCTGTGACGCTCAAAACGCTCACGGGCGGCATCACAAACCAGCTGCTCGAGGCCACAGCTGGGCCCAGTCGCGTGCTCGTGAGGGTATTTGGCCGCGGCACAGCGACTTTTATCGACCGAGAGCGCGAGTTTCGCGTGCATCTGAGACTCGCAGAGCTCGGAATGGCCGCCCCTCTCTATTGCAAGTTTGGAAATGGTCTAATCTACGCATGGGCGGAGGGCACGCCGCTAAAGTACACCCAAATGGGCCAAGAGGCTATTGCGCTCGCGGTCGCGCAAAAGCTGGGTGAGTGGCACAAAAGGCTACAGCTAGACATGAGCGGCAGCTCTATATTCAGCCTCATCCGAGGGTGGATCCCGCTGGTGCCCGAGGGCGTCTTGCCGCTCTCGCGTGAGGAGCTCGAGCGGGAAATCGAGTGGTTTCAGCAAAGAAACTCGCAGGTGCAGCACATGGTGGTTGGGCACAACGACCTGCTGTGCGGCAACATCCTTTTGCAGCCAAGCGGAGAGGTGGCATTTATCGACTATGAGTATGCCCAAGAATGCCCGCGCGCGTACGATATCGCCAATCACTTTATGGAGTGGCAGGGTTATGACTGCGATACAGACAAAATTCCCAAGCTTGACGACCCATTAATACGGAAATGGTTCAAGGCATATCTCGAGGCTTCGGGCAGCGCAAGCACTGTCGACGAGCTCACGGCCGAGGTCGCCGCCTTTTACGGCCTCCCTGGTCTCTACTGGTCCATATGGAGCGCAATCCAGAGCACCCAGAGCGAAATCGACTTCAATTACGCCGAGTACGCCGGGCTAAGATTCAAAGAGTATCTAAAATGGAAATGTAGCTAACATAGAAAAAAAATAAATAATGAGAATGTCAGTCGAACGGGCTTTCCTCCAAACTCGGGTGCTTGGGGCGCGGCGGAGCGCGGCGCATGAGACCCTCGGCCGTCTGCAGCTCGTCAATGTCCTGCGTCGTGTAAAAGTCGTGCGCGTACTCTGGCTCCTGCTCATAGCGCGCAGTCTCGCGGGTGTAGTCGAGCGAGCGCCTGGTGTTGACGTCGACCGACCGCCGGGCCCACTCGCGCGGCGACAGCGCGTTGGGATCCGGGGAGGTTGCGCGCCCAGAAGGCCCGCCAGAGGGGTCAGAGGGCCCTGCGTGAGGAGAGTCCCAGTTGAACTGCTCCGACCGGACATTCTGGTTGCCCACCCGCACAACGCTGGGGCTCTTGAGGATATTGGTGTGGCTTTCGTTGTGCACCTGGTACGGCGAGTGATCCTTGTAGCGCGACATGCGCGAGAGTCGCTTGAGGCGCCCGCCGCCGCTCTTCTTGGTGAAGGTGCCCTTGGGGCGGTGCGGGTTGACGTAGCGGCCAGTGTCTGGGTCGTCGGCAGCCTGCGGGTTGGCCATGACCTGGTCAAACTCGCCGAGCTTCCACTGCTCGCGAATGATATCCGCGTCGAGCGGCTTGAGGGCATTTTGCAAGAGGATATTAGCAATATGGGGCATGATGCACGTCACGAATCCCAGCAGGATGACTGCCCAAAAGTTGAGCATCCCATACACACCGGCGGCAGCGTGATAGTACTCGCTCGACGAAACAAAGCTCGTGTAGATGCCGTTCCAGAAAAAGGTCAACAGCCCAGAAATCAGAATCACGATAACCGTCACAATATCCCAGCGGTACATGTTGGTCAGGGTGTAGATGTTGGCGCTAAACACAGCAATGGTCGAGCAGGCAATACCGATCCAGAATCGGTGGGCCGAGGGGCTGCCGGACATGTGCTCGAACCGGCCCGGGGCCCAGACAAAGTATGGGAAGAAGAATGCAACAAATGACTGAAACACGCCCTCAAGCATGTACAACCAGAACTTGAGCTCGTTGAAGTCGAGCCGCATGATGCCGCGCCGGTACAGTTGGGGCACAGCCAGCGAGATCTTGTCGGGAACGTCCTGGTCAAAGATACCCATCAGGATGACCGGCAGCGAGGTAAAGGCCAGGTTGAAAAACATCACCACAGTGTAGTCGTAGAGGTAACTCATGTCAAAGTCGTTAAAGATACCAAACCAAAACAGCGTGAAGGTAAACACCACGTTTTTGTAGAAAAAGTTGGGGATCATTTCCGCCAAACGTTTATACGACCAGCGCCCGTGAACAAGTACCAGGCGCGAGAGGAAGCGGAACTGGCCAATGGCATAGTCGCTCGACATGACTGCTTGGCGGCCCTCCTCACCGGCAATACCGACGCCCACATCGGCCTCCTGGATCATGGCGACATCGTTGGCACCATCTCCGATCGACAGGGTAACAACCTCCAGAGTGTTGCGTACCATGCGCACGACAGCGGCCTTTTGCGCCGGAGAGACGCGGCAGCACAGCACCGAGCTGCACTGCTTGCACAAGAGCAGGAACTTGTACTGGATCGCAGGGTGCAGCGCCAGCTTGAGCGCGTCGCCATCAATGACCACGGCGTGTGTAGAGTCTGGCGTGCTGTGGTCCTTTTTGGCTGCCTCGAGCTCGTCAAATGAGCCCTGCATGCCAAAGTACTTGTGCAGGTACTCATCAATCTGAGCCGCCACGCTCGCCTCATCGTTGTTCTCCACCTTGATCACCAACAGAGACATGTCGTTGGTCAACAAGTTGCAACTAAAGCCAATGTTGATTGCGGTCTCGACTTTATCTCCTGTGAGGACCCACAGCTTGATGCCACCGTCGGCAAGCAAAGAGATTGTCGACGGTACGCCCTCCTGAAGTCTGTCCTCGATAGCGGTGCCTCCCAGCAGCACGAGCTCCCGCTCGATCCAGTCGGCTTCCTCCTCGAGCTTCTCCTCACGGTTTTGAATAGCTGCGGCCGCGCGCTCGTGGCGCTCGTTCCAGTCGGCGTACAGCTCTGGGGAGATCTCACGCTGGGCAATGCACAATGTGCGCAGACCCTCAGAAGCAAACTCCTCGAGCTGCACGGCGGTGGCCTCGCGCAGCTTTTGCTGTTTGCCGGCAACCAAGCGCTCATAAATAATCGAGTCGGCGCCCTTGCAGATGAGAAGAATCTTGCCATCGACCTTGACAATGACAGACATGCGCTTGCGAGTAGAGTTGAACTCGAGAATGTTGAGAATCTGGTACTCGGACTCGTGGCCCTGGACGTTGACCAAAACGCCGCGGCGCGTGCGGCCTTCGAGAGCAAACCCGAAATCGCGAGCCGCAGATACCAGCGCAGCCTCATCGGGGCTCTGTGCCTTGAAGTTCTTGTGGCCCGGGATGTCTTTGGCTGCCTCGGTGATGACCGAGTTGCACAGCGCCAAACAGAGCATAAAGTGATAGTTTGCCGCTGCCTGTTCGCGGCCCGACTGACCCTCCAGGTCCTTGACATAGTCGTGCGACACAAACTGCACTCTGTCGGGAATGAGGTATGGGTTGTCACTGATGCCTCTGAGCCTCTCAATCATGTTCTTCTTGTCCTCAGAGATCTCGAATGCCATTTGACGGCTCTTCTCCTCGACGTCGATGCCCTCGCGCTTATTGAGGCCGGCCATCGCCTCGGTGTAGGCCTTGCCGTATGCGACGCCATTGACGGTGCATTTGCGGAACTCCATCACATTTTGCGTCAGCGTACCAGTCTTGTCGCTAAACACATACTCGATTTGCCCAAGGTCGTCCGAGATATTCCACGACTTTGGGGTGCAGGGGTAGTCGATCTTGTCATAGTACATGTAGCAGTCCGAGTAGATGAAAAAGGCTTGGCACGTCTTGACAATTTCAATAGAAATGTAAAGGGAGATCGGAACCAAGGATTGGTACAGAATGACCGCGGCCCAAAAGGTGACGATGCCATCGACAGCAGGGGAGCCTCCGATCGAGCCACGCTCAAACAGCCGTATAAAGTCGCTGCGGTGCTGGTGCAGGATACCATTGATGAGACCAGACGCAAAGCACAGGGCAAACAGAATGATAAAGTTGTAAATGACGTAGCGGTTGAGCGACCGCTGCAGCAGCGAGCGCTTGCTGGGGGTCACGCCGCTGTTGAGCATGATTTTGGTGTCCATGCCAGTGTACACAACTGCACCAATAACCCATTCCGTGTTGCGCAGAGAGCAGCCGCGCAAAAGCAGGTTGTTCATGCTAAGCGGCTCGCTATTTGTGAGGCCCTGTGATTGCCAGCGGGCAACGCCGCGGTACTGGTACAGGTTGGGCATGGGCGCCTCGCTCTCGATCCAAAAGGACGCGCGCTCGGCATCAGCTGCTCTTCGGATCTCGCGGCCACTTCTCAAGGCCTGGCGCACTTTGAGGTTGGTTTCACCGTCCAGATTTTTGGTCTCAACGTAGCAGGCACCATCTTCCTCGCTCGTGGATACAATGACAATGTCTGCAGGCACCTCCTCGTCGTTGCGCACGCGCACAAGGTCGCCCACTTTGACACTTTTCCAGAATTGCTTTGCAAACCTGCTTCCTTGCGACGGCAACGAGGGGTCCACAATGGAATGGCCCGGCTCCATGGCGTGCTCCGAGGGAGGCAGGTCCTCCAGGGGGTAGTCGTGGCTGTAGACGGATGCACTGTCGAGGTCTTTGAACTTGGACACATAGGTCTTGCCCTTTTTCTCGGCCTTTTTGCGGCTGATGTATGCGCCCGCGCCGTAGACTGTGTGGGAGGTGGCCTTTTTGATCCGGCGCCACGTGCTGATTTTTTCGTCACTGACATTGGTGTTGTGCACCGTGAGGACCTCGGTCCTAGCGTTGTTGATCTCCAAGTCCAGCAGCGTGCGCCTGTAGTCCTCAACCGCATCCTTTACGGCGGTGATAATGACAATAACCACGATCGGCACAGCGGCAAGGCCTGGGCTCTGCACGCCAAAGATGCTAAAGGCGCCGAGAATGACAATCAGCAAAAAGTACAGGTTTGCAATGTTCCTGAACTGAAAGTAGAGGTTTTTGGGGAAGAACGACAGGGGCGTGTACTTTGTGGTCCGAATTTTATTCCGGGCAAACTCCTGCACCGGAAGGCCGGTCGTGGGTTCTTTCCATGCATCGGGTAGCTCCATGTTGAAGAAGATGTGTCGCTCAGCCGTGCCGGCCGGCGGCTCCTCGCTGGGCTCGCGCTCGCGCTTTTTCGTCGATTTTGACCTAAACAGCGAGTGCTGGCGCTTGACGCCCTTTTGATGGCGCTGTGTACCCCACCGGTTGCGCTGGACCCGCGAGTCCTTGCGGGAAAACTCGCCTGGAAGGTCGCCGGCACGGTCGGCCTCCTCGCTGGTCTCGTCCGAGAGAAACGAAACCAGGTGCCGGCCCGACGAGTCGTTTGTAGCCTGCTGAGGCCTGTCGTATACCTCGGCCGTCTCGAATGGGTTCATTGAGGTCTATGCGAGGTCAACGGGAGAAAAATCGGCGGCTGGCTGACTGACGCGGCGGATTGGGGGGATAATGACCCTCGTGGCTCCAAGGTGGGTTAGGGCTGGAGGTCCAACCGAGTGCGCCAGCGCGCGCCCGCGGCCGGTGGTGTGCACAGATTAAGGTTACATTAAAGTTTATAGACGGACAAACACTCTTCTTCACATCATCAGGCAGTCGCACAGCTCCTCGCAGGCCAAAATCGCGAGGCAGGCCGCGCAGCACGAGCAGCAGCAGCCAGGGCCAGAGCTCTGCTTCTGCGGCTGCTGAACGTACATGGGCTGCTGCTGCTGGGGGTAGCCCTGCTGGTAGCCCTGAGGGGGGCCCTGCTGGTAGCCCTGCTGGTAGCCGCCTTGGTAACCCTGGGGAGGGCCCTGGGGAGGTCCATAGTTTTGGTTTTGCTAGTTAGAACGCGCTCAAAAAGATGCAAACTTTTGTACTTACGTAGTAGCCCTGGTTGCTCATTGTCAAAGGGTGCAATGTTGTGCGTTTATAATATTATAAAAGGTGTAGGGTTAGGGTGCATCTGTGCGACGTATGCACGGCGCATAGCATTCCAGGCAGATGCAAGACACCAGACGCGGGGGAGGAGGCCAGTAAATTGGAGTGATAATTAAACCAGGTGTCTTAGGGGCCCCTGGCCGGTAGAGATTATACGCTGCTGTACACCGAGGACGACTGGTCGAGGGGCAACTTGCCGTAAATCTCCATCACTGCTTGTATTTCGTGCTCCATATCATCAACGTCTTGACGCATTTGCCGCTCCAGCAGGGCACAGTCGCCAGTGATGGCCTGCAGAGCGAGTCGCGCCGCTTGGATCTCGCGCGCAAGTCGAATACTGCGCGAGAGCAGGCGCAAATCGGCAAAAGACTCCGTCACGCCTTTATTTCGCTCGCCAATGGGCTCAATGTCAGGGCGCTTGATGATCACCCTCTTCATGTCTCACTCAAATGTTGTGGGTAGGCTTGTGGCCCCATCCTTAATAAACACCATTTGGTGGGTCCGTGGGGAACCCTCAGCTAGGGCTGAGTCAAACTCGGCATATTCAGTCGATAGATTTGTCCAGGGGACGGGCCTAATTGAAACGGTCTTTGCCCTAATACAAGAAATCAAGTGTCTTGACCCACTTAGTGGAAAGTCGCCGAGATCACTGTTGCAGACCAGGGTCTCTTCTCCGAGTTGCACGAGCGTACTGCTCTTAGTTGCTTTGAGTTATCTAGATACTCGCTTTGCTCTCAGCCAACAGTTCTTGAGCGCGCTACATTGTGCGCAACTACTGACGAGCTGGGTGAGGCGTTTCCCACTCGAAAGTCCAACGCGCTACTACTGCGATCTCAGCATCCAGCGTCGACGCTTGAGTGGCGCATATATAGCTAGCCAAGAATCAAATGACGACAAAGGAGCAGATAATTACGACAACTGTCATGGCAGCTGCGGATGCACACGGCAGTCCACCAAGGTCACACTACAAAAGCATCTGCCAAGTATTGGAAGCAATACCATGCGGATGGATTCACGGCCCAGAGATACTGTATATTCAGGTGTACCCCCTTCAGAGACAAGCACCCCTTTAGTAGGCGAATGATGCGGCATAGAGTCGTCACCCCAAAGACTCCAGCCCAAGACATGAACCTCCTTGTTAGGCAACCAGAGACTCTTTGGCACTAAACCAAGTTGTGCATGGATACCGTGGCTTTGAAATCACAAACTCTTGGCACCGTGAAACACAAGGTGATGTAACCAACTCCTAATTTTCAGACTAATTCTCTCCAATAAATCCATTAATTGTATCTGCTATGACTGCTGGATGTCACCCCTGCGCTTCGTCTACTCACAGCACGAGTTTTGGATTTGTAAATCCTGATGCAGTATTTGTAAACTGCACGTTCCTGCATTATAAGCATGCATGCAAGTGGGCCCTTAAATTGACCGAGCGGGCCGTGAATTTTCAAACATGTCTGTCTTCTCTCCACTCAAAGTTGGCGATCTGACCATCTCGTCTCGTATCGCATTAGCTCCCCTCACTCGCGTTCGTGCCCCCGACTCCATCCCGGCAGACGAGTCAATTGAGTACTATCGTGCCCGCGCTGCGGCCGCTCCAGGCACTTTGTTGATTGCAGAGGCCACTACTGTTGTTCCCCAGGGCGTATTCTACCCCAACACCCCTGGGATCTGGCTCAAGGAGCAGATTCAGCAATGGAAAAAGATCACAGATGCTGTCCACAAGGAGAAATCATTCATTTATGTGCAAATCACAGCATCTGGAAGAATTGTTGACGGCCATTCCGTCAAAAAGTTCGGCGACTATGACGTTGTCGGCCCCTCTGATATTCCCATGGAAAACGGTGTCAAGCCTCGCGCACTGACCGAGGCCGAGATCAGCGAGTACGTTGAGGGGTTTGCGCAAGGAGCCAAGAACGCGATCGAGGCTGGCTTTGACGGTGTGTTGGTCCAGTTCAATGGTGGCTATCTTCTTGACCAATTTCTGGCCCCTAGCGCCAACGACCGTACCGACAAGTATGGTGGTAGCATTGAGAACCGTGCAAGATTTCCGCTAGAGACTTTGGATGCTGTTATTGCCGCAGTTGGTGCGAGCAAGACCGCCGTCAGGATCAGCCCGTGGAGTGATTTCCAGGGCATCAACTATGGAACCTCGCCCATCCCCCAATTCTCGTATGTCATTGCTGAGATTGAGCAAAGAGCAAAGGATGGCAAGGAGCTTGCCTTTATCGACGTAATTGAGCCTCGGGTCCAGGCCTTGGGCGATCTTGGCTCTTATGGCGAGGTTGACCGCCCCCTCAACAACTTTGTGCGTGCTATTTGGTCTGGTGTTTTGTTTAGAGGAGGTGCTTTTGGCAAGAACGTGGAGGAGATGAAGGAGATGTCAGAGGCTGATGATAAGCTTGGGTTCACCATTGGTCGTCTCTTCATTTCAAACCCAGACCTTGTGGTCAAGCTTAAGAATGGTACTCCTGTCGATAATTTCGACCGTAGCACCTTTTACTGGGACGGCTCGTACCCGATTGAAAAGGGCTACACCAAGGACTATGTTCTCAAGAGCGATTGATAGAGTTGCGTAAAAACCATTAATATTTCAATCTAGATATCTAATGCTTGGCCTTGAACTGGTCCTCAGTCACACCAGCGCCCATCGCAGCGGTGGAGGTAACGCCTCCGGTGAGGGTCTTGAGGATGTCGTCAATGTACTCAGCGCCAGACCACTTTTGGTGCTTGACCACGTCCACATTGAACTTGAGCTCCTGGGCCTGCACGTCCTGGCCGTATGCCTGCATACCGCGCTCGCTGTAGCCCTTGGCGAATGAGGCGCTAGCAAGCGCGTTGGTGTGGAGACCAGCAAGGGTGATAAACTGCCACACGTAGCCGAGCTTGGCCAGGCGGTCAATGTAGGTCCGCTGGTCGTCACTGCTCATGGCAGTGGTCCAGTTGAACGAGGGGCTCAGGTTGTAGGCCAGCCACTTGGTGGGGAACGCCTCGCGCACGCCCTCGGCAAACTCCTTGGCCTGGGCAAAATCGGGGAGCTTAGACTCCATCCAAATGAGGTCGCAGTAGGGAGCATAAGCGCGGGCACGGTTGACGGCGCACTGGGTGCCGCCCTGGTAACGGTAGTAGCCCTCGCGCACGCGGGGCTTCTCCCAGTCAAAGTAGACGTCCTTTCCGAGCAGCTCGCGGGCAAACTTGCGCGCCTCAGAGTTGGGGGTGTTGCTCACGGGAGTGATCTTGGCGTTCACCTTGGCAATGAGGGCATCCTTGTTGGAGTAGTTGCCAGCCTTGATCTCGTTGATCACAGCCTCGTGGAACAGGCACAAACCGGCCTTGGCGGTCCAGTCAGACTCAACCTTGGCGAGCACGGCGCCATTGGCACCCTTTTGCTCAGCAGCGACCATCTCGTCAACGAGGGGAGCGACATGGGGGTTGGTAGAGCCAACGATAAAGTAGTGGTCACGGTAGTCGATGGTATTGGTGAGGAGCGTGGCAGCCTCAGAGTCGGTGCGGGCAACAGCCAGCAGGTTGCTTCCAAACACATCGGCGGCGGCGCGAATAGCCACCAGGCGGTTGATGTGCTCCTGCACGGGCACGAGCACCTTACCGGCCATGTGGCCGCACTTTTTGGTGCCGGGAGCCTGGTCCTCAATGTGGATACCAGCAGCACCGCGCTCAATAAACATCTTGGTGAGCTTGAAGGTGGCGGTGAGACCACCGTGACCGGTGTCGGCGTCGGCGACAATGGGCCTCAGGTAGTCGACGTACTCAAGGTTCTTGCGCTGCTCAAGAGGAACGCTCAGGCGCTCGTGGCGCTGCTTGCGGTCGTGGAAGAGCTGAGCAAACCAGAGGTGCTCGACCTTGTTGGGCACGGTGTCCATGGGGTAGTCGGCCAAGTCGGGCGAGGGCTCGTTGCTAGTAGAGGCTGTGGAGGACGATTGCCAGCCAGAGACATAGATTGTGTCGAGGTACTTGGCCATTTGGGTCACCTGCACGGGGTCAAGCGCGCCGTAGGTGAACGAAGCGGTCTTTTTGTTGTAGTGGCCCTGCAGAGTCTCAAACAGCTTGTCGGCCTGCTTGGAGGAGGCAAACGAGATGGGGAGAGTGCCGCGCTTGCTCACAATCTCCTCTGCCGAGTACACGCGCTTGGTGTCCTTGAAACGGGGCTGCGACCACCACTGTTTGACGGCAGCGACTTCCTGCTCAAAGGCTTTTTGTTCTTTTTGAAGGTCAATAGACATTTTGCAGAGAGGAGCGGGCGCCGACGTGTTTAAATAGTTGTGCAGCTGCATATGCGGCCCGATGGTGCATACGTGGGGAGGCGGGGGAGAGGAGCCGTTCACACGACCACCAAGACTGACGGGACTTTGTGGGTGTAAGCCGTATTTGCTAGCAATATTGCGCCAATATTTCACGCTCTAAATACCGGCTCAAGCCTCGCTGCCACTGCGAGCGGTGACTCTTGCTGCACCCCGGATTTGAGTGCATGTGACCCCTGCCCTGCATGCACACGGCAATGCGATTTCATATGAGCTATAATTCGGTTTAGAAATAATCGCCTCGGCAAATGTCGGCCCGGCCCTTTGTGCGAGCCACCTCGGCTCCGAGTCGGCCCAAGCCAAATGATGCGGCAAAGCTTGTTTGGAGCGATCAAACAATCCAAGAGCTACATATATACACATTGGGTGCATTAATTCCTGGACAATTGTGCAAAGCTCCCAACCCTCCCAGTCACATGCTGCTCGCCCGGCCCCGCCAAGAGCCCCTGCCCTTAGTAAGGTATCCACACGACGTACGTCATGACCGGCTCATGGGGCCCATCTACGTCATTTTTGGCATGACACATTAGTCCGAACGGCTGTCACGCGCGCGTTCTTTTTGGCCAAGCTTGTTTGACTGAATTTAAAAGCCGCCAGAATATTTCAACGCTAATGCTAATTCGCGATGACATCATCACACTTGCTGTTTTGACTGCCCGTTTCTCCAATGTCGAAAAGTTTCCAAGTTCCGAGCAGCCTCACGCTGGAACCCAACCCGTTTGAACAGAGTTTTGCAAACAAAAGCGCGCCCAATGAGCCAAGCCAGAGCCCCATGCCCCAGCAACCGCTAGGCCCGGGGCAGCGCCTTCCAGGGGTTCAGGGGCTTGCTTCTCCTGCCCCCATTATTCCCACAGGCACTCCACAGTGGCAAGCCGCGCCGCCTCTGCCCGTTGTGGCACCCGTTACCCCCGCAGCATTTCATCAGACGCCGCCGCAAAAGACCGAGGCCCCTACGCGGTCAAGGCGCAAGACAATGAACCACTCTGCATCTCGTCAGGTCACAGGCCAGGACGAGCAAAAGGAGCGCTCAATTTTCCTGGAGCGCAACCGCATTGCTGCGGTGAAATGCCGCCAGCGCAAAAAGCAGTGGGTGGACGACCTCAGGACGCGAGTCGAGTACTTTCAGACCGCCAACGAAGAGCTGGTGAGCGAGTGCGCCCGACTCAAGTCCGGGATGGACCAGATCAAGCAATATTTATACTCCACACAGGACCCGCGCCGAATCCCTCCGCAGATTGTGGCCTTGCTGGAAACCCCGCTCCCTGTGCCCAGCCAGGTGCAGCCCGTCCAGCCAGCACAGCCATCAAACGCCCCACCGACCGCTCAGGTCCCGCCCCAAGCCCGGGGCCAGCAGGACTTTCAAAATGTCGTTGTGATGGTTCCGCAGCAGCAGATGATGGTTCACAACACGCAGAGCTGATATTTATAGATTTTTATACTGTTCACGAACCTCGAGAATTAGAGTGCATAGGAGTGCTAATCAAGGGTTGCAGGGATTCTAGGGCAGCGAGGATTACAGCGCGGGCAAGCGAGCCAATTGAGTTGATGCGTTCATCTTTTTCTTTTTTTGGCCAGTTTATGCCCGCCTCTGCGCAACTCGTCAACCTCAAACTGCTCATTATCTATCCACACCTCTAGAAAAAAATTATATAAACCTGAAAAATGTGGAAGGCTCAGGATATTGCAAAAAAGCAGCACAGGGAACGGGCCCAGCCGCAACACAGACAGAAATGGGGGCTGCTTGAGAAGAAAAAGGACTACAAGCTGCGCGCCGCCGACTTTCACAAGAAGCAGGCTCACCTCGGGCTCTTGCGAACCAAAGCGGCCAATGCCAACGAGGACGAGTTCAATTTCGGCATGATCAAGGCCCGTACAAAGGAGGGCGTGCTGGTCAAGTCCCGCGGCAACGAGGCGCTCAGCAACGATGCAGTCAAGCTGCTCAAAACCCAGGACACCGGCTACCTGCGCACTCTTATTGGCAACGAGCAGCGAAAAATCGACAAGAGTAGGGCTGGTATGGCCATGAGCGGTACAGGTAGCCACACGATTTTCCTCGATGATGAGGAGCACATGAAAAAGTTCGACGCGGCCGAGCACTTTGACACCCCCAAAGCGCTGCTTGATCGCCGCGAGAACCGGCTGCGCAACTCGCAAATTAAGGACGTGGAGCAGCTCGATGAGGCTCGCCAGGAGCAGCAGCTCAAGGAGCTCGAGACCCTGAGCAAGCGCGTGGACAGGCGCAATGAGCTGGCCAAGGTTCAGCAAGAGCTGGAGCTGCAGCGGGAGCTCATGAAGAAGGGCGACAAGAAGAAGCTGGTCGACAAGAACGGCAATGTGACGTACAAGTGGAAAAAGGTGCGCAAGCGCTAAATTACTTTCTATGGACGAGAGGGGTCTCGTTGTTGAACACAGTAGAGGACTGGCCCTGCGCAGGCAGGTCTGGCTCGGCCTGCTCGGCCTCTAGGGTGTTTTTGCGACTGCGCACGCTGCGCACGCGGTCCAAAAGCCCCTCCTTCTCATCGTTGCCTCTGCCGAACGACCTGACGCGCTCCAGGAACCCCTCCTCTTCATTACTGTGCCCAAACGGCACCGGCTTGAGCTTGTCCTGAGCCGCCTGCTCGCGAATGGCTGCCTCCGACGCAGGCGTGTTCTCCATGAACGTTGTCGACCCGAGGCCAGCGGAGGTCGGTCCAGGTACAGGCTCGTCGTCATGGAGCTCGTGTGTCACCTCAAGGTGCGGCTCCATCTTGAACTCGCGCTCCTCTTGCTTGTTTGTGATGGCCGGGTTTGAGTTGGGGCCATTGGGGCTGAACGCGGCAACAGGCGCATCGCTGTTGGCTCTGTTGCGGTTCTTGTTGCGTCGCGGGCTCAGTGCCTCGTAGGGGCCTTCCTGATGGTACTCGGAGCCGGCCAAAATGTCCATCTGGTCGAGTTGCGGCGAAGGCATGATGACGGAGCAACCACGATCGAGAGGCTGTATGTACGATAATTTAGATATTGAGAGGCTGTTGTGTACGATAATTTCAAAGGCTAAAATCCCTGCGGCGGCTGCCTGTTTGTGACTTTGGTAAAGTGCCTTTCACGGTGGGCTCCCTTGCGGTACTGGCGGCCGTACTTGCTGAAAATCCAGTACTTGTCCTTTGCTGGCATCTCGTTCTCCTTGGGAAGCGCTTCTAGAATAGCCAGCTTGTTGATGGTTTGATTTTTCAGGCCGAGCGCCTCCTTGACCGTCGCAATAGTCTTGTCGACGGCCTTGAGGCGGAGCCGTTGCCGTGCCTTTTGGTTTTGTGACATTTTATAGGGAGTCTTCCACAGGTATCCGCCCAAACGGACGGCTGAAGGCCTGAATGCTCCAAACATGTTAGTAAAAGAGGTGGTGAGGGTAAGATCCCGGGTGGAGTGTGCGATTTTTTTTTTTCTTCACAGCTCAGGGCTCGGGGGCATAGTTTTTTGGGCCCTGAATTCTCTTGAAACTATCCGCCTGCCAGCACTTGAAGCCCGGCCGGGTCACGTGATTCCGCATATTTAGTCAACTTTTTCGCGTCTCGTCTTCACCATCAAACCGTAAGTAGATTGTGATGATTCGTATAGTTCATCGGACTCTAATGACGACGAAGCAATACCATCTAGTCTTTCGCTCCTATCTGAACCTACTAACTAGATCAAGTATTTACAAGCAAATATATTGAGTTAGATTCTCTTAGCGTCAATCTCTTAGCTTCAATTTTAGCATCAATCTCTTAGCATCAATATTTTAGCACCAAAAGTTCTTCAAGCTCAATGGTCTCAAGCGATTGGACCGCTTTTTGGCAGGCTATATTATGCCGCCCTTTTAAGCTTGTGCCATCAGATATAATAAACAAAGCACTCAATCAATCGCAATAAATACAATGTAATAAATTGGTATATATAAGGAATATAAATTAAGCAGACTTGTTGCTGGTGAAACCGTAAAGGTTGCGGCCCTGCGACTTGAGACCGTAAATGACATCAAGGGGAGTGACGGTCTTGCGCTGACCGTGCTCAGCGTAGTTGATGGCGGCACCAACAAACTTGTGAAGGAAACGCAGAATGGCCAAGCGCATGGTGTCGTAGATCTTGGCAGAGATACGCTTAACACCACCACGACGAGCAAGACGACGAATGGCGGGCTTGGTGATACCAGTGATGGCCTCGCGCGCTACACGACGGTGACGCTTGGCACCACCCTTTCCGAGACCCTTGCCTCCTTTACCGTAACCTCTTGCACTGGACATATTTTGAGATGTTGTGGATGGGCTTCCGGCGAGTTTAAGTAGTGGGAGTTAATCAATCGGCGTTAGCTAAGCACGCGCTGTGGCCGGACCACATCGTACGCTACGCGTGAGGTGTGTAATTTTGGGACTGAGTGGAAGCGCCGCAGGGGCGGGCGCGTTGCTAGGCATAATGCAACGATGAAGGCACGCCGGGCATTGTGCGGACGCGCAGAGTGATTTTGGCGAGATTTTGTGCTGCAATTGCAGTCCGGTGCCGGGGTGCGTAGGAATTGTGGCGAGTGTGGCGTAAAAACGCGGTGGCGATGGTGGCTAGTGCTACAGTGGCAAAATGGTGGCGGCGGCAGTTGAGATTAAATGTCGTTTTGTTAGTCACCTGGTACCCACTATCGCTCGCGCCTCTAGCCGCCACCCAACGCCTCCCTCCGCCAGCGGCTATCTCTATCTGCATCCTGCATCGTACACTCTGTAATGACTCTTCGCGTCAATGGCCCCCGTTTGTGGTCAAACCTCATGGAAATGGCAAAGATCGGTGCAACTCCATGCAATGGATCTAGTAGACTGGCGCTCTCTCCCGTCGACAGTCTCGGACGACAAAAGTTCATCAAAGACTGCGAGGCCATTGGAATGACCTACACTACAGACGCAATTGGAAACATGTTCTTTAGGTACCCAGGCACCTCAAACGATGCTGAACCGGTCGTAATGGGTAGCCATCTCGATACGCAGCCATTGGGCGGCAAGTTTGACGGTGTGTATGGAGTACTTTCAGCTCTCGAGGTATGCCGCACAATGCATGATAACAAGATCCAAACAACAAAACCTATCGAGATTGCTGTATGGACCAACGAGGAGGGGACGCGCTTCTCGCCATCGTGCATGGGCTCTGCAGTATTCAGCGGTAGCATGCAACTGGAATCGGCCCTGGCAACAAAAGATGTGGACGGTACAAGTGTGGCAGAGGCTCTTGGTAAAGAAAAATGGGCTGGCGACTCACCCTTTGGCCGCAAGTTTGACTCGTACTTTGAGGCCCACATTGAACAAGGCCCCGTGCTGGAAGCAGAGAACATCCCGATTGGTGTGGTTACTGGCGGGCAGGCTTACAAGTGGCTTGACGCCTTTATCACGGGGAAAGCTGCGCACGCCGGGTCCACGCCCATGAGTGTGCGCAAGGATGCCCTCTTGGCAATGAGCGAATTCGCCCTCAAGGTTGAGGCTTTGGTAAAAAGAGACAAGGATGCCAAGTTCACAATTGGAGAATTGAGCATCAAGTCCCCAAGCCGCAATGTCATTCCCGCAGAGATTCAGTTTAGTCTTGATTTTCGTTACCCCGACGATGCGGTGCTCGAAGGGCTTGTGGCTAGTGCGAGAGATGTAATGGCAGAGGTTTGCAAAACACGGAACTTGGAAGGCACGATCGTGGACCACTTTCACAGCCCGTTTGCTCCTTTTGACTCTGGCCTTCAAGGTCTTGTTGAATCTGCTGCAAACTCGTTTGGGTACCCCTCCATGCGGCTGGTGAGCGGCGCTGGGCATGACGCCTGCCAAATGGCAATGTACCACTGCCCTACAGTTATGATTTTCATCCCGTGCTTGGACGGAATCAGTCACAACGAGTGTGAGAGCATTGAACCTGAGCACGGAGAAATGGGCGCCAATGTTCTCTTGGGCGCAGTTTTGGAGCGTGCAGGTATCATTTCATAGTTGTATGTTTTAGTTGTATCTGCAAATGTGATTTTGTAGAGGTCTTTGATGTGCACGTAAATCTGTCTAGGTATCTAAATTGACACTACTTGAGGAAATTAAATACACAGACTCAACCCCTTCTCCAAGGTGATAAGTACGGTCAAAAATTTAAATAGTTTTCAATTGTGGCTTAAATATGGACAAGCGCAGAGTTCATTGTGCTCGCCCCGCAAAAACCCTTGCCCTATGCACATTTCTTCCTTATGAGGACATGCATACGCAGGGAGTTACATGCTGTTTCTCGCGTGTTTGGCCGGTGCGCTCGCCATGGAGAACCATACATACTACTTGGATGTTTATAACGATGGGACCAGATTTTCCAAAGCCCTGTGCCTTGATGAGAATAATTGGTGGGCCGTTTGCGGTGACGGTGAGCGTATAGCTCTAACTATCTATGAAGACGGCACTGCTACTAGCAACGGCCAGAAAATAGTATGGGACAATGGCCACATGCAAACAGGAGATAATTACACTGGAAGCCCAGGAGTATTTGCCGCGACCTATGACTCGAGAGACGACATGGTCTTGTCGTACAATGGATCAACGTCTTTTTGGCTATGCCAGAGTGGGTATGAGTTTATTGGGTGGACTCTTGGAGCAAACGACGATGATGAAGCCCCTGCGAGGGTTTGCAACTTGCCTGGCGACGACGACGAGGATGATAGCAGTGGATTTCTGGGCCAAATCTACTTGGAGTGGGAGGACGATATTGTTTGTTCTGGTGAAAGCTGTCCAGTTGCAAACGTCTCGAGCTACTGGAGCACTCCGCATACGACCTTGGCGTGGCCATTTGGTGCAAGTGCTACTACAAATGTGGCTGGCTCTGGGAGCACAAATCTTGTATCGAGCACGAGCGATGGATCTAGTGCTGGTGCGAGTGCAAGTCCTGCGGTCACTGCTTCGGGCCCGAGTTCCAGTGCCTCCAGTGCAGGTTCTAGTGCGTCTGGCACAGGCTCTAGTGCAGGCTCTAGTGCCTCTAGTGCAGGCTCTGGGGCCTCTAGCATAGGTTCTAGTGTCTCTAGCGCAGGTTCTAGTGCCCCCAGCGCAGCCTCTAGCTCAGCTAGCAACAAAGCCGCAATTGTCAATGTAAACGCGTGGCTGCTCGCGCTTATACTCTAAATACCAAACTACCTAGCTAATTGTGCCATACAGAGAGAGAGATCATACAACCGCCAAAAAAGTCCCCTGCACCCCAAAATCCCGCCTCGGCCAAACCAGCCATCGTGGCTCAATCCCGCCCGATCTGCATTGATTTGCGCGAGTGGACCTAATTTTACGCTCTAGCTGACAGGCTTTTTTTTTTCTCAGCTTTCCAGGCTCAAAACCAAAAAACAGCTGCCCGCTGACTGACAAATTTTTATGCAAATCAAGTGCGGTTCGATAGCGCTCTCGGCGTTCCGCGTCGGGGCCCTCACCAACCAAATGAACAAGGAGCTCAATAGCAACGCCGTGATGGCTGTGCGCTCCGCATTTGTCCATTTCGTCTCGTACGCGCGCGAGCCCACAGCCGCGGAGGAGGAGCGCGTGGACCAGATTCTGCGTTACGGGCCCGAGCTGGGCGACGATGCGCTCAGTCAGAGCCTCAAGGAGTCCATTATCAACGACGCAGAGGTGCCGGCTTCGTGCGTCGTGCTGCGCGTCATCCCCCGCCCGGGCACCGTGTCCCCCTGGAGCTCCAAGGCCACCAACATCCTGCACAATTGCGGGCTGGACTGCATTGACCGCGTGGAGCGCGGCACCGCGCTGCTGATTGAGGTGCGCAAGGGGTTCCCGTTCGAGGACCACCTCAACTCGTTTTTGGACTGCCTCTACGACCGCATGACCGAGTCGGTGCTGCGTCGCCAGGTCGTCGAGAAGGACGTCTTTTTCAAGGACGAGCCCCGCCCGCTCGTGGAGATGCCCCGCGCCAACATCGCAGAGGCCAACAAGCGCCTGGGCCTGGCCCTCGACCAGAGCGAGATCGAGTACCTCAACAGCGCCTTCCCCCACCGCGACCCTACTGACGTGGAGCTGTTTATGTTTGCCCAGGTCAACTCGGAGCACTGCAGACACAAGATCTTTAATGCAGAGTGGAAGATCGACGGCGAGAACCGTAAGTCGCTGTTTAGGATGATCAGGGACACCCACGAGGCCTCGCACGAGGGCACAATCAGTGCGTACAGCGACAACGCCGCCGTGATGCAGGGCTCTGAGGGGTTCTTTTACGCTCCCGCCGCGGATGGCGCCTACACACTCACCAAAGAGCCTGTGCCATATCTCGCCAAGGTCGAGACCCACAACCACCCCACGGCCGTTTCGCCGTACCCTGGTGCGGCCACTGGCTCTGGTGGTGAAATCCGCGACGAGGGCGCCGTGGGCCGCGGGTCCAAGCCCAAGGCCGGTCTGAGCGGCTTTGCCGTTAGCGACCTGCAGATCCCCGACTTTGCGCAGCCCTGGGAGCAGGACATTGGCCGCCCCGCGCATATTGCGTCCCCGCTGAGCATCATGCTCGAGGCCCCCATCGGAGCTGCGGCCTTTAACAACGAGTTTGGCCGCCCCGCCATCACCGGCTACTTCCGCACCCTGACGACCTCGCCGTCTGCCACCGGCAATCAGGTGCGCGGGTTCCACAAGCCCATCATGCTGGCCGGTGGCGTCGGCAGCGTGCGCCCCCAGTTTGCCCTCAAGGACCGCCCCATCACCGCCGGCGCCTGCCTGATTGTGCTCGGCGGCCCTGCGCTCCTGATTGGCCTGGGAGGCGGCGCCGCCTCAAGCGTTGGCTCCGGAGACGCCAACGTGGAGCTCGACTTTGCCTCTGTGCAGCGCGGGAACCCCGAGATGCAGCGCCGCGCGCAGCAGGTCCTCGACTCGTGCACCGCGCTGGGCAAGGACAGCCCCATCATCTCGGTGCACGATGTCGGCGCTGGCGGCCTCAGCAACGCCTTCACCGAGCTCGTCCACGACAATGACCTCGGCGCCGAGTTTGACATCCGCAAGGTGCCCTGCGTCGACCCAGGCATGTCGCCGATGGAGATTTGGTGCTGCGAGGCGCAGGAGCGCTACGTGCTCGCTGTGCTGCCCAGCGACCTGGACCGCTTCGTCGAGATCTGCAAGCGCGAGCGCGCCGTCTACGGCGTCGTGGGCACCGCCACAGCCAAGGCCCACCTCACGGTGACCGACTCGCTGCTGGGCTCCACGCCCGTCGACCTCGACATGAGCGTGCTGTTTGGCAAGACCCCCAAGCAGACCCGCACCACGGCCACCAAGAGAGCCAAGCTCGAGCCCGTGTCGCTGAACAACGTGCCCTTTGCCGAGGCCCTGGACCGCGTGCTGTCAATACCCGCCGTCGGCAGCAAGAGCTTTTTGATCACAATCGGCGATCGCAGCGTCACCGGCCTCGTTGCCCGCGAGCAGATGGTGGGCCCCTGGCAGACGCCCGTGGCCGATGTTGCGGTCACCCTGAGCTCGTACGGCCCCGAAATCGTTACCGGTGAGGCGTTTGCCATGGGCGAGCGCCCCGCCGTCGCCATCGCCGCCCCCGATGCGGCCTCCCGCGTCGCCGTCGCCGAGGCGCTCCTCAACCTGTACGCCGCAGATGTGCGCGACATCAAGGAGGTGCGCCTCAGCGCCAACTGGATGGCCTCGCCCAACCACGAGAACGATGGCGCCGATCTCTACGACGGAGTCGCTGCGCTCTCTGAGCTCTGCATCGGCCTCGGCGTCGCGGTGCCCGTGGGCAAGGACTCGATGAGCATGACGATGAAGTGGAACAAAAAGCAGGTCACTGCTCCCATCAGTGTTGTTGTGACTGCGTTCAGCGCCGTCAACTCTGTCTACAAGACCTGGACCCCGCAGCTCAAGAGGGCCGAGTCGAGCCTTGTCTACATCAGGGCGAACAGCAGCTCCACGCCAGCCCTGGGCGCCACAAGCTTTGCGCAGGCGTACGAGCAGGTGGGCAGTGACGTTGCCGACGTGGACCTCAAGACGCTCAAGTCGCTTCTTGCCGCCCTTTCCGAGCTGCACACCGGTGACTCTGTGCTGGCCTACCACGACATTAGCGACGGTGGTTTGATTGTTGCGCTGCTTGAGATGGCCTTTGCCGCGCGCGTCGGCCTCGACATCACCGTCAAGGACGAGTTTAGCCTGTTTGACGAGACCCCCGGCGTGGTTGTTCAGGTCGAGGACGCCAAGGCGCTCCAGGAGGCTCTTGCCAAGCACAACCTCACCGGCGTCCCTGTGGCCAGCGTGAACCTCGCCAAGGAGCAGCCCATCACCGTCAACGGCGGCAGCTTTGCGAGCACCCGTGCCGCCCTGCAGGCCACCTGGGCCTCGACGAGCTACAAGATGCAGAGCCTGCGCGACAACCCCAAGTGTGCCGACCAGGAGTTCTCCAACATCAGCGACAATAGCGACCCCGGCCTCAGCTACCAGCTCACATTCCCCCTGGGCAACGCCGAGTCCTACAGCTCCAAGCCCCGCGTGGCGATTCTTCGCGAGCAGGGCGTCAACGGGCACATGGAGATGGCCCACACCTTTGAAATGGCCGGATTTGCCCCGGTCGACGTGCACATGAGCGACCTGACCTCAGGCAGACACAACCTCAACGAGTTTGTTGGTCTCGCCGCGTGCGGAGGCTTTAGCTACGGCGATGTGCTGGGCGCCGCCAATGGCTGGGCCACTTCGGTACTGTTCAACGAGGGCGTCAAGGCGCAGTTTGTCGACTTTTTCGCCCGCCCCGACACGTTCGCCCTTGGTGTGTGCAACGGGTGCCAGTTCCTCAGCCGCCTCAAACACCTGATCCCCGGGTGCGCCGACTGGCCGTCGTTTGAGCGCAACGCCAGCGAGCAGTACGAGGCGCGCACCGTCATGGTCGACATTTGCCAGGACGTGCCCTCGGTGTTCTTTGACGGCATGACCGGGTCCCGCTTCCCGATCGCGGTTGCCCACGGCGAGGGCCGCGCCGTGTTTGCCAGCGAGGAGCAAAAGGAGCGCTTCCAGGCCGCGCAGCTCGGCAGCCTGAGGTACGTTGACAACCACGGCAAGGTCACCGAGCGCTACCCGTACAACCCCAATGGCTCGCTGCACGGGCTGACCGGCGTGCGCTCCCCCAATGGCCGTGTCTTGGCAATGATGCCCCACCCCGAGCGTGTGACGCTGCTGAGCGGCAACTCGTGGTACCCTGAAAACATCACCGAGGGCCCCTGGCTGCAGATGTTTAGAAACGCCAGGAAATGGGTCGAGCAGACGTCCCAGTAGGCTGCGAATTTTATCGTGCATATAATAGAGAACCCTAAATAAAATATTTCGACCCACATTTGTGCATAATCATCCATTTTTCGTATGAACGCCCGGCACATGAAGGAGGCCCTGCGAGAAGCCACGCTCGCCCTCGAGGCGCAGGAGGTCCCTGTGGGGGCGGTTTTTGTGCACAACGATCGCATCATCGGGCGCGGCCGCAATGATACAAACGCGACGCTCAACGGCACCCGTCACGCCGAGTTTCTCGGCATTGAGCAGATCCTCAAGGACAACGATCCGCTCATATTCCAAAATGTAGATCTCTATGTGACTGTGGAGCCGTGCATCATGTGCGCGAGCGCCCTGCGGCAGTTGCAGATCAGAGCAGTATACTTTGGGGCCGCCAACGACCGGTTTGGCGGGTGCGGCTCGGTCCTGAGCATAAACAAGGACCCCTCTCCGTTCAGACCGTACCCTGCATATCCAGATTTTGAGCGCAAGGAGGCTATTATGCTGTTACGAAAGTTCTATGTTCGATCAAACCCCAAAACACAGGCAAAGCGCCAGAGGGTGCTCAAGGACAACTTGGGCCCGCTGGATTTCTCAAAGTATGTCACATTTGACGAGTTTAAAGAGGTCTATCCTGACCGGCTGCATCTTTGGGACGGTGAGCCCGAGGCCTCACCGCAATCCGGAAAAGCGCCCGAATCCCCTATTTAATCCTACAATCTGCGTAACTACTCGTTGGCCCTCGACAGCACCCCTCGCAGAGCTCTCCCTCGCATTACCCAGCCAATCCCGTGCTGACAATTTCTCACAATGCACGAGCGCCCAGAGCCAGTTTCGTTTGACGAGATCGACTACCGCAATCCGCGTGAGGTACACAGCGCACAGAGCACGCTTCTCAGAGAACAGGCTGTGCGCGTCAAGGCGCTCGAGACTGTGCGCAAGGCGCTTGAAAAGTGCTTCGAGACCCAGGGCCCCAACCACTTTGAAAACTGCAAGGAAATCGCAGAGAGGTACCTGGACTTGCTCCCAAACAGTGAAATGAGGGGGTACCTTGCGTACCAGCGCAACGATTTTACCAAATGAGCGCCGTCGAGCTGGGACAGAGCTAGCGCAAGCTAGCGCAGGATAGTGCAAGCTAGTGCAAGCTAGTGCAAGCTAGTGCAAGCTAGTGCTGGAGCGAGGGTCGTTTTCAACGCATAAATATATAATAAAGTCAAGGGACTGAGCTAGGGGTATTTGGTGGCGCGAAGGCAGTGTGAGAGGCCATACGCGGGGTGCCAGACGGTGCCACAAACAGTGCCAAAAAAAAAACACAAGCTGTTGTATCAGACAAGACCAAAGTTCCCTCTGCCTGGCGCTTGGCACGCTTACCCCTGACTATCCTGACTAGCTACCCTCCTAGCTTACGACCTCACCTCCACGTCACCTCACCACCTCAACGCCATGATCTCTGACTCGCAAGTGGAATCCCTCGTCGTTTCCTTGGGCCTCGCCTCGGTGGCTCTCATCTTTGTCTACCACTATATCTCTCAATCTAGCTAGCTCTAATTTTGTCATCGTATGTGGCAGGCACGCGTGCACCGCTACCTGGTTGGCGCCTTTTTGCGCTCACCGCGCTTTCACAGGCTTGTGAGGATGCTCGATCGCGAGGGTTATGACGAGACGAGGTTCCCCGACATTGCCGAGATGAACCGCATCCACGGTGCCGAGAAGGAGATTAGCAAACGCAAACGGAAAATGTTTTGGACACTGTTCAAGCAAGAGCTCGGTGATGAGTTTTTACCGTGGCGGAGTTTGCAAGGGAAAAAGTGATTCGGGCTTGTCTTTTTTTTTTTATGCCATTGATTGAGAAGTTTACTCCAGCATTCACCTCGGGCCTCTCGGAGCTCCGGCCTTACTCAGAAACTCCCAAGATTTCTTAATTACTCAGGCCGAGGCGAGCTTTCTACGAAATCAGGGTTTGGGTACCAGATATAAGTTGCTCGACGATCGCCCCGCAATTCCATTCAAAAATGGAAGCTGTCGTGTACCACAAATTCGGAAACCCCGCTGAGGTCGTCAACAAGGAGACCGTCCCCATCCCCGAGATTGGCGAGACCGACGTGCTCGTCAAGTCCATCTACTCTGTGATCCACAACCACAATTACTCTACCGTCAATGGTACCTACGGCTTCAAGCCTACTCTCCCCTATGTCGACGGCTCTGAAGGGTTTGGCACTGTCGAGAAGGTCGGTGCCAAGGTCACCAACCTCAAGGTTGGGCAAAAGATCTCCACTGCAAGGGCCAAGACCGGCACATGGGCCGAGTACTTTGTGGCCGATGCCGCCTCTGCGATCCCCATCCCCGAGAGCATTGACGACCACACTGCCGCCCAAATCTCCTCAATGCCTCTGAGCGCGTACCTCTTGCTCGACTTTATTGAGGTCCAAAAGGGTGACTGGTTTGTGTACAATGGCGCCAATGGCGTTGTTGGCAAGGTCATTGCCGAGGTCGCCAAGTCCCGCGGCATCAACATGCTTAAGATTGTGCGCCGCGAGAGCGCCAAGAAGGAGCTCGAGGAGCTCGGGTTCGACTCGATTGTCGTTTACGGCACCGACAGCTGGAAAGACGAAGTGAAAAAGATTGTCGGCGACGCCCCCATCAAGGCCGCTGTGGACAATGTCGGCGGCAAAGAGGCTGCTGATCTCCTTCGCCTGACCTACGAGAAGGGAGTGCTCACTCTGTTTGGCAACCTGTCCAAGGAGGAGATCCCGCTCAACACTGGCGACTTGCTGTTTAGCGAGCGCAAGATCCAGGGCTTTTGGGTGTCCAAGGTTATTGCCTCGGTGCCCAAGCCGACCCTGTTCAAGCACATCACCGACGCGGTGACCCTGTTTGCCAAGGGTACTCTCAAGCTGCCTGCTGGCGGTGTGTACTCGTACGCCGACGCCAAAAAGGCCTTGGCAGCCACTGTTGAGCACAAGGTCGGCAAGATTCTGCTGAGCGCCAAGGGCGAGTGAATTAAGCAAAACAAATTAAATAGCTAGGAAAAGAAAAAATTAGTGCACATTCTCAGCGCGCCTCGCTCAACGATTCCCTCGTCGGCTTGCGCATGGCCTTTTGCGAGACCATGGCCACGTCGTTCTCGAGCGTTACCACAACGCGGTTGTCGCTGCCGTACTTCCAGTTGTCGGCAGTGACTTGCGAGGTGTACCGCTTGATTCTGTAGGGGTTTGCCAGCCTGCGCACAACAGACCGAAGGCTCCAAGTGACAATGTAGGGCCCCGTCGCGGTGATGATGCTCTGCTCCTTTGCGTCGGGGCCAGCATCGAACCGGGCGGGCGTGAACTCGATGCCCTTGCCGCTCTCGTGGTACATCCACGCCGTGTTCTCTGGCGAGATCTGCAAACGATACGGCCTGGGCCGCGCGTCCTTGGGGAAGCTCTTGGTGTAGCCGTTGATCTCCTCTGTGGACGTCTCAATGAGGAGGAGGTACGTCTTGAACGTGGCCAGCAGCCACTTGCCGTCTGCGGTCACATCGAGTGCCAGCACCTTGTCGCCCACCGCCGGGATGTGGGTCTTGGCCACCTTGCCCAGCTGGTTGTAGAGACGCACGTCGCCCATTTGCGAGCCCACCGCCACAAAGCCGCTCTCGGTGGTTGCCACGGCGGAAAAGCCGACCTTTGTGGCGTACTTTTTGCTGGCGTCCTCGACGATCTTGGACCCGGCGAGTCGCGGGTCGATGCGGTAGACGCTGCGGTCGCCCGTGGCAACGAGGTTGCTCTCTGCGGTGCTCTGGGCAAACTTGGATACTGGTGCAAACCCAGTGACGCTCGAGCCCATGTCCCACTCCTCGACGACCTGGCCGCGCTCGAGGTCCATCTTGTAGAGCTTGTTTGTGTCCTCGCCCTGCAGCACGAGAGCGTGGTCCTGCTCGTGGAGCAAAATGCTGGAGGCTCGCAGGGCATTCTTGTCCAGGTCGGAAACGCCTGTGATTGTGGTGCTAAACTCGACGTCGTCGCCAGTCTTGAACACCCCAATGTTGGAGCCGCGCACCACGTAGGTGCGGTCCTTGGACCGGCCGACCTCCATCGCCGAATTGCGATCTTTGCTGTCCGACCAGGGCGCGATACCGTCCTGAGGCAGGTCGTCGTCGTCGTCGTCGTCGTCGTGGTCGCTCTCGTCACTCTCGTTGTCGCTCTCGCTAGCAGCAGCGCCGCCGTCGTCGACCTCCATGGGCACCAGGACCCCATGGATATAGTCCTTATCGGCCTGCGAAACCTCGGCCCACTTGATTCGGTTTTGCGCCTGCCACAGCAGAATCGTAAACTGCTGCTCAAACTCTTTGAGAATGGCCGACTCGCCAAACCGTAGCAAAAACGTGGTGAAGGCGCCGTCCAGGCTCACATTGAAGATAAATGCGGCATTGTCCTCGTTGCACACCGGCGACATTTGCTGCGACACGGGCACCACCAGCGTGCCGGCCACCAGCGAGTACGCGAATTGCGCCGTCTCGACCAGCTCGATGCTGGCTGCCTTTTGCTGGCACGAAAATATCTCACGCTGGGCGTTGAACACGCACACGTCGCCCTCAACACTGTATAGCGAGGTGCCCTCCACCTTGTGCTCGGGCGTGGGTGCCGGCGGCTGGCTGAGTTTGGCGTCAAAATCAAACTCATCCAAATCTTTGGGCGAGGCGGGTTTGCGGCCGTACTTGCGGCCAAACTGGACGGTGCGGCAAAGCAGGTCAAACTTTTTCAACGCCTCATTGTCCTCCTTGCTCAAAACAAACTCGTAGCGGTCGCCGGGGTCACCCTCGTGGTCCAGCCACGAAATGACGGTCTTGCCGTCGAGATCAAAGTACGCAACCTGCAGCGAGCTGTCCACAAGGAACGTGCGCTCAGCCTCGAGCGCATGGAGCTCGTCGTCGTCGTCGTCCAGGGGCGCAACGACCAGCTCGGCGACAAAGTCCGCCGACGGCGACGACAGGGTCAGCGAGGCGGCGTGGATGAGGTTCCGCCCCGCCTTGGGCGACGTCTGCGCCCTGTGAATGAAGACCTCGCCGCTCGACAGAGTGATGGCGTCGCTGTGGCTCTCTGAGTTCCAAACTCGTTTAATGATGTTCATGCGCGTAAGCGGCGGGCAGACAGGCGCGCTGGGAGGACGAACTCAAAGAAACTTGGAGACTAAAAAATCTGCAAAATTAATTAATAAAAAAAAATACTTAGAGCAGGAGAGCAGCGAGCATGGGAGCAGCAACACCGGCGACAGCAGCACCGTTGGCAGCGACGGGGTGGGAGCTGGCAGGGGCAGACTCAACGGCGGGCTTGCTCGCAGAAGAGGCGGGGTGGGAGGCGGCGGGAGAAGCAGCGGGAGTGGAGGCAGCAGGGGCAGGGGCAGGAGTGCTACCAGGGGGGCACCAGGTGGTGTACACGGTGGTGGTGGCGGGGCAGGGCACAGTGAGGGTGGTGGCCTCAGTCACGGTGAAGGTCTTGCCGCCGGCAACCACGGTGGTGGGGGCGGGGCAGTAGGTGGTGGTCTCGGTGATGACGCTGGTGACAGTAGTGGGCACCTGGACCTCAGACACAGTGCAGGGGCAGTCGGTGATGGTGAGGGTGGTCTCGCCAGTCACGGTGTAAGTCTTGTTGCCCTGGGTGAAGGTGGTGGCAGAGGGGCAGTAGGTGGTGAACTCAGTCACGACAGAGGTGAGAGTGGTGGCCTCGCCAGTGACGTTGGCATTAGTGGCAGTGGCAGCGGGGTCCACTGCAGGAGAAGAAACGTTGGAAAACTGGGCAGAGGCAATAGCGAGAGCGGCAACGAAGGAAACAGCGGAGTACATTTTCAACTGACTAGGAGAGGCACCACGGTGGGCATTTATATTGAGGGATCTACTGTGCATGCATACGCATGCGCAAACCTAACGCGCCGGGTCATATGGCATGCACGTCCGAGGCCCAATTAGGCAGAGCGTCTTGGATCAGTTTCGGCGATTTTATATCCATGCAAGCTGCCCCTGGCTAAATTTCCGCGCGCCGCCTCGGCAATCCCTAGTTTACGCCTACATTTTTCATTTATTTAGACCCCTGGCTAATGTCATGCGATGCACTGCGGCGTGATGTCAGAAAGTAGAAGAAACGGGGCCCGAGGTTTTCTCGCAATACCTGGATTCAATCTGCAAATCAGGCTGTGGCTTGTAAACATCCATTACAGCTCGGCTATTTTTAGCATCATGCAGGGTGAATGTGGCTGCGGCAGGTGCATGAGCTATGATTTGGGATTGGGATGAAAATTTGTTCGCAAGGGGCTCCGAGACATGCGTTCAAGGGGCAGGCGCGTTCTTATTTTTATTCTATTTTTGGCTGCGTGATGTTACGCGTCAGGTGCCCGGCGACCAATCTAGCAATAGCATGCAGCCCCCAGCGGTTCAATCTGAGATGGCTTGAGCCGCTCTGAAAATACAATGCGGGGTACTCGGTCAAGACTCCTTTTGCTGGATTTAGCGCTCAAAAGGACCGCGCCCCACCGCTCTGATCTCGACCTGAGCTCAGATTGGTCTGGAGCCCCTGTGAGGCAATAAGATTATTCATTTTCACTCACCGCAAACGGAAGCCCCCTGCATCAGGTCATATGATTGGGTACCGAAAGCAGCGATTGCTGCCAAAATCAAATCGAGGGCCACGCATAACCTCGGAACCCCGATCGTCGGTATATGCACTGCCTACATGTGCCCGCAGGTAGGTCTGCCCGCCGTGCATATGGCTCCCGTGCCAACCCTGTACGCGCCAGAGGCTAACCTGCTGGGCATCCCCGCGCTGTGAAAATAATGTTGGCTATTGCTGAGGGCTGCTGCGGCCTTGAAGCGACAGCCCCCCATCTAAATATTAATGCTAAGATTAGGGCCTTTTATGGCCGCAATGGGGGCTCTTAATCCTGGGCCTCCAAGAAAAAGTAGTGGCCATTGGCCTTTTGCTCCTGGTCAACCTGCGAGTCGAGCTTGTTGATGCGCGGCCTGAAACTTGTGGGGTCGCGTCTGAATGTGACGTTGAGGTTCTTCAAGAAGCGGTTGCAGCCCGTCAAGAGCGATTCGGGCACATGGGCGACGGCGTCCACACCGGGAGTACCCTCAAACACAATGACCTTGTCGGCCAGGTAGGTGGCCATGATGAAATCGTGCTCCACAATGAACGCGGTCTTGTGCGCGTGCATAATAAAGCGCTTGATGACCTTGGAACAAATGATACGCTGCTCAGAGTCGAGGTAGGCCGAGGGCTCATCAATGATGTAGATGTCAGCGGGGATGCCGAGCGCCAGCGTGATGGCAACGCGCTGCAACTCACCACCCGACAGGTGCTGCACCTCCTGGTCGATAATATCGTCGATCTTGAGCGGCTTGCACACGTCGCTCTGGAATTGAGGGTGGAGGAAGGACGCCCTGATCTTTTTGAAAAACAGCTGGCGCACGGTGCCCTTGAACTTGGGGGCAATCATCTGAGGCTTCATGGAAATGCTCATCTCGGGCAGCTTCTCATCGCCGTCGGGCTTGAGGGCGCCAGCAAGCATGCGGCAGAAGGTGGTCTTGCCCATGCCGTTCTCACCCATCATGACAATGATCTCGCTGTCGGAGAAGGTACCCTTTGTGACTTTGAGGTGGAAACCGCCCAGGGTCTTTTCCATTGTGGGGTATTTGTAGGCCTTGGCGTGGTCAATGATCTGGCCGTCCGAGGTCTCCATGAGGCGGAACTGCAGGCTCTCTGTCCTGAAACGCAAGTTCTCGGAGGGGATGTTACCATCAAGGAAGATATTGATACCCTCGCGGACGCTCATCGGCAGTGACACGACACCGTACACCGAGGGAACGCCGTACAAAATACACACAAAGTCACTGAGGTAGTCGAGGACAGACAGATCGTGCTCAACGCAAATAATGTAGGGCTCGTCCTCGAGCAGGGAGCGGATGATGTTGGCGGCGCTGAGGCGCTGCTTCACATCGAGGTATGAGCTGGGCTCGTCAAACATGTAGACATCGGCCTTTTGCAGCACGGCCATGGCGATGGCAAAGCGCTGGAGCTCTCCACCAGAGAGCTGCTTGAGCTCACGCTCCTGAAGCTTCTCGAGCTCGAGGGCCTTGACAACGTGCTCAAAGGCGTGACCACGACCAGTGCGGCCGTTCAGCAGCGCGCCCACAGTGTCGTTGGGGGGCTTGACCGCCTTGGGGATGTTGTCAACGTACTGCGGCTTTACGACGGCCTTGAGGCGGTCTTCCAAGAGCCTGCTAAAGTAGTTTTGCAGCTCAGAGCCACGGTAAAAGGTCAGGATATCCTGCCAGCTGGGGGGGTCGTCGTACTTGCCCAGGTTGGGCTTTTCCTTACCACTGAGAATCTTGAGCGCGGTGGACTTGCCAATACCGTTAGAGCCTACCAAGCCCAATACCTGGCCGGGGCGAGGCATGGGGAGGCGATGCAGCTTGAACGAGTTGGCGCTGTAACGATGTGAGACCTGAGACTCGAGGTTTGTGGGCAGGTTGATGATATTGATGGCACCAAAGGGGCACTTTTTCACACAGATACCACATCCAATGCACAGCGTCTCGGAAATGAACGCGATCTTTGCCGTGGGGGTCACTTCAATGCACTGCTTGCCGGTGCGCACCACGGGGCACGCCTTGCGGCATTCCTGGCGACATTTCTTGGGTTTGCACTTGTCTGCGCTAATAATAGCGATACTAGTTAGCTTGATTCCTTTAAAAAAAAGTTGGTACCTACCGAGTGTTCTTGTCAACCATGAAAAATTTGCTTAGGTGATTGTAGCATATGGGCGAGGGGTGATTGGTGGGCAGCGGGGGTGGCTGCGTAGTTTAGGTATTTTTGCTACAAGTTGGGGGGTTTTGACTTGGATTTTGGCTGCTTCCATCGCAAAAGTGCAGAAACATATATTTATTCTCGGTTACATGGGCCAGTCGCGGGACCCACACGACCCCACATCCAACGTACATGGCCTGCGAGGCATGCAGGGGTTCAATCAGAACTACAATAACACAACAACGAACTTCTATCTGTATATAACTCAAGCACATCACAGCTTGGCGAGCGACTCGCCCCAAACCTCGGAGTCCTTTCTTCCCCTGTACTCTTTGCGCAGAATCTTGCCGCTGGGGTTCTTTGCGACCTCCTTGACGACAACAAGGCCGCCCCACAGGCGCTTGTGCACCGAGACCTGCTTGTTGAACCACTTGACAACCTCGTCGGGCTGGGTGTTGGCCTCCAAGACGCAGTAGGCACGCGGGCGCTCGGTACTGCCATCTTCGCTGGGCACACCAACAACGACAGCATCAACCACGCTCTTGTGCTTGAGCAGGATACCCTCCAGCTCGGCAGGTGCCACCTGGTGGCCCTTGGACTTGATCAGCTCTTTGATGCGGTCCACAATGTAGCACATGCCATTGTCCGAGATGACCCCCACATCGCCGGTTTTGAGCCAGCCATCACTCGTGAGGCATTCGTCAGTTGCGGCCTGGTTGTTGAGATACCCAGGCATGACCTGGGGGCCCCTGATCCAGACTTCGCCGCGGTCACCTCTGGCAGCGTCCTTGCCTGTCTCGGGGTTGACGAGTCGCATTTCTGTGCTGGAAATAAGCCATCCTACACTGCTAGGGTCGAGCTGATCGTAGGTGGACGCGCCCACTGCGTGCGAGACAGGGCTCATCTCGGTCATGCCATAGCCTTGGACCACCTTGATGTTTGGGTAGCGTTCATTGAACACCTTGACCATCTCGCCGCTCAATGGGGCTGCACCAGACTGAAACAGCTTCAAGCTGGCACTGATCTTGTCTGCCAATGGAGCTAGAGCAGGGCTCTTGGCCATACCAACAATGATCGGGGGGACCCCAAAGAGCACGTTAATTTTGTGGTGAATGATAGCCTTGACCACTTGCTCAAAGTCGAATTTGGGAAACACAATCAGATGCTTGCCAGAAAATGGCAGTGCCCACACAAACGCGTTAAGGCCATAAATGTGAGACATGGGCAGGGGTGCTCCAATGGTGTCACCGTGGCCGATGGTCACGGCATCCATGAGCTTTTGCTGCAGGGTGTTTGCCCAGATGTTTTGTTGCGTGGTGATAACGCCCTTGGGAAGGCCCGAGGTGCCGCTCGAGAAGCAGTAGTACGCATGCTGGGTACTGGCGTCCACCGGCGCCGCCTTGGCGCGAGGCGCATTTTTGTTTGAGACGAGATCGTCTACAAGGACTTCCAGTTCGCTCAACTTCAAGATCGGCGCGCTGTGTCCGGTAATCTTGAAGGCAGACTCGACGACACCTACGTTAAAATCGCTCGCGATTGCGAGTTTGGGCTTTGTGGAGCGTACTTGGTGAGCGAGCTCCTCGGGGGTATACATGATGTTGCTGGGTGAGACAATTCCGCCGAGCAACAGCGCGCCAAAGTGGATGGTCTGCATGTACATGCTGTTGAGGGTGCTCAGCATCACCACGTCGTTTTTCTGGATGCCAAACTTGGTCTGAAGTACGTGGGCAAACTTGTAAACGCTATCCTGTGCCTGCTTGTTGGTCAAAGATTTGGTTCCGGGGAATTCGGTAAAGGAAGGAGCGTCATCCTTTCTGTCCTTTGAGAGAGCAAAGAACTGATCAATAACATTGCTCTTGTCTAGTGTAGGTAGTTCCGGGTAGGGTGATGTGTAAATCATGGTTGTGGTCCGGAGGTGAGCGGTATATATGCGGGTTATGCATACCCCACATTCTAGCCGAAATCTCAGGGGGGGTGCTCAACAGCCGAAACACGGTGCAAGCGTCGCCTGATAGCTATTTGAAGGGAAAATACATGTAGGATTATGCGAGTGCGTGAAATTAATTGGTTGCAAACCAGGAAAAATCATCCTGGGCTAATGCTCCATACCAATCATATAGTTTTCAATATGGACACCAATGGAATTACCAATCTCCTTGATAAATTCATAGGAAACATTTGAGGACCATCTCGTCCGCGTATCCAGCGGATCACCCCCCTTGCCATTGGCTGTTGTCCTGAGAATAAACTTCTTGGAGCACAGGTCGGCTAGAGCAGTGCTAGTACGGGTAGTCGCCATAAAAGTCTCGCTGTCCGGCAGCAAGGCGTGATAAATAGCCAGCAGCCTTTCGAGCTCAAAAATCTTGCTGGGTTTGCATATTTCGGGGATCTCTGACTCTTTACGGGGTGCGGTCTGGCGTCTCTTGCCTCTCACGTCCTTTGCTCGCGAAAAGAATTTGAAATCGTAGCGTTCCTCGTTGTGGCTGGCCAAAAATGCGGCGCACAGTAGAAAGTGCGATGGAATGTCGAGCGGCGCGGACGCAGCTTTGGGCAAGCTGGAGCCAACCTGGTGGAAAATGTGCGCCTTGGCTTTGAGTTGCACAGCAAACTGAGGCGCAGCGTCCTCGATGAACTTGGGCCATAGGTCACAGCACAGCCGATAGAGCCGCTCAATGTGGGTGTCTGTGTACGGAACGAATGTTGTGACGCAAGTGGCCACAAAGTCGCGGTAGTAAGAGGCTCCTGGTCCCTGGGGTGGTCCTTGACTGGTCCCTCTTGCCACCAAAATGCCAATTGCCTGCTCTTGTGTGAACCTAGGGAAGAACACATGCGGGATTGGGTTTGCCAGTAGGCTTCTAGGTTCAGTGCACTGGTAAACAAACACAATCATCATTTTTGGGCACTTGAAAAGACCGTACGGCCTCGACATGGCGCTCAAGAGAATGTGAGATTCGTCCAGAGTATCGATCCTGTCCAAGACCAGAACCACTTGGCCATCATAGTCGCTGAGCATTCTGTTTGCTAGCTCAAAAAATAGTTGCGGGGTTTCACATGAGCCATCAAAGAATTTGCCTGTCAGTTGTGAGAGTTGCACGAGCGATTTCTGCAGAACTAGTCGAGGAGTGAGACAGCCATCGACTTTAATCCATACGTGGGGGCGACTAGCGAGCATTTCCCTCAGGGTGTGCGATTTCCCCGAGGAGCAGGGCCCGTGAACGCCTATAGCCGGGGGGAACCCGTCGGGATCCAGAAATTTTTCAAGCAGCTGCTTCTGCTCAAACCTCATTATGGCAGCTGAGGATAAGGCGGCGAAAAGAGCTGCGGCCATGGCTAGATTAGAGGCGACGAGGGCAAGAATCGCCAGCGGCCCCAATTTTGCAGGGGTGCAAAAGCCCGGCCATGCGAGTAGTGGTGTGTCGGCACCAGCAGTGGCCAAGCCACCTGCGGCAGCGGCCCCAACAGGCACTCCGGCGGCGACTCCCGCGGCTCCGGGGCAAGCAAAACCTACCCGTGTCGAGACCACAAAGCGCAATGCCTCGAGCAAGGGCCTATTTAACAAGCCGTACATTGAGTACGATCTGAGCACAATGAAGGATTCCAAGGGTGGATTCATCGAGCCCGAAAAGGATTCCGGGGCCTGGATGGAACGTCTTCCGCAGCAGCTCCCGCCCCTGCCCTTGGATCACCCCGATGCACCCGCTTGCTTTGAGTGTGGCACCCGGGAGCTCAATTTCAGATTGTACAATGTGTTCAAGACTCGCGTGTGCAACCAATGCCGCAAAGAACACCCTGAAAAGTACTCAATGCTCACAAAGACAGAGTGCAAGCAGGACTATTTATTGACAGAGCCCGAGCTCAAGGACGTGGAGATCTTGCCCCACATGGAGCGGCCCAACCCGCACAAGGACAACTATTCCAATATGATGCTCTACATGCGGTACCAGGCTGAGGAGTTTGCGTTTAAGAAGTGGGGAGGCGAGGAGGGGCTGGACGCAGAGTACGAGCGCCGCGAAACCAGCAAGGTTGAGCGCAAAAAGCTAAAGTTCGAGCAAAAGCTCAAGGAGATGCGCAAGAAGACAAGAGCACAAGCCATCACCGGCAAATCTTTTGAGCGGCACCAGCATCTGTGGGGGGAGGTGGAGAATGGGCGGAAGAAATGTGCGTGCGGGATGGAAATAGAGGAGATAATTATATAGTGGCTACGCTCGCACAAGCCGCAGTGCGCGAACAGGGCCCGAACGGGGCCTGGGCGGGGCCGGAGAGCGGTTATACGGGACGCGCCCGAAAGCTGCATCTTGTTGGCGAGTGTACCCCTCTAGTTGATGTTCTTGACAACCTGAGGAGCGGCAGGGCCGGCCACGGCACCGGGGATGAGCATGGCAACGTTGCGGCCGTGGATAAGAATTTGTTTGTGGGATTTGGTTTTGCCCGAGGCGTACTCGGTGACGTCCTCGAGAACGATGTTGACATAGTCGTCAAAGCCAACGAGCTTGCCCGAGAATTCGTGCTCGTCGCGCATAACGATCCATATTTGCGAGCCGATTGTCTGGTCGACGAGTTCGAGAGGTAGGGACATGACGAAGCGAGGGAGGAGACGAGCTGCAATTATGGGGTCCAGGGATGTGCTCAAGAGGCGTGTGCGAGGCGGGCACGAGGCAAGACACACTACCCCCGCGCCATCAATTTAGCTTTATCATAACTATTCAGTCGTCTAAGTATAGCGCTCGGCGCAGGGCGCACCTTGCGCGATTTATTCACTCCAGTCAACCTCTTACATGGCAACCAGGGAGCCAAACTTCTCATCGTAACCAGGGACGTTCCATTTGCCCTTCTTGACCATCTCCTCGACCTTCTGGTCAATCTCAGGCACGGCCTTGGTCATGTCCTCAATAACAAGGTCCTCAAAGGCGCGGGCGCCCTGGATGTTCTTGAGGGTGGCCTCAAGGCTGGAAACCTCCTCCTGGACCTTGGCCTCGGTGGCCTCGGCGTTCTCAAGAGCCTTGGCCTCAAAGGTCTCGATGGTCTTGAGCTGCTTGCTGGTGTCGTACTCAACGGGCTTGAAGGCCTTGAAAGCCTTCTCGACCTCGGCAACAATGTCCTGGTTCTTGAGCACCGAGCGGTAGTGGGAGAAGTCGACCTGAGTGTCCTGCTCCTGGAGGCGGGCCAGCTTGACCTTGGCGTCCTCGTTACGCTTGCGGAAGGCAAGCAGCGACGAGCTGGTCTGGCCGGTCAGGCCGAGCGTCGAAACGATCTTGTTCCATTCGAGTTTTGCAACTTTGGATGCCATGCTTATGTGAGGGCTGGCGCGGGCTGGCGAATAAGAAGGGGGGGGCCGTTGCGGATGACTACGCAATTAATAATACGACTGTAGGGTCCGCCGCGTAGGGTCAGGTGTAGGTCTAGGCACAGCCCCTACACCATGGATCCGCAGCTCACGTTGGCAAAGCTGAATGTCGACATGCGCTACGAGGCCTCGCTCAGGCGCTCGATCGAGACCCGTACGCCACTGCAAGCCGCGTGGATCCTCTTTCGCGACCAGGTCCTCAACACGTTGCTGTGGGGGTTTGGCTGGGCGTTTTGCCGCGAATTGTTCCAGCTGGCAAAGGTCGCCGGCGTCCAACACGGGCTGAGGGCTGGCCACAGCGTGCGCACGGCGCTCTTTTCTATTTATTCTAGCTAGATCCTCTTCCTCTACCGCGTCCCCGGCCTCCACGGCCGCGACGCCCGCCGCGGCCCACGTTGCCTGGCTGGCCAAAAGTCTCCATGTTCAGGCCGCGCTCCTGCGCCCTTCCCTCGGGCTCGGTGCCCGCGGAGAGGTCGTCGAAGAATGATTTTTTCTTGTCGTAGGTGGCGGGCTCTTGGGGTGCCGACTCCTTTTCTTGGGCAAATTTTTGGGTGGCTCCGAAATCGAATGCCTCGAGGGCGTCATTTGCAGGGGCAGCGGGGGCTGTAGGGGCCTGGGCGGGGGCCTGGGCAGGGGCCGGGGCGGGGGCCTTGGTGGGAGCTTGGGCCGGAGCCTGTGCGGTCTTTTGAGGCTGCTGGGTAGCAGGCTGGGTAGCAGGCTGCGAGAGCTGCTGAGCGGGTCTCTGAGTAGCCTGAGGACGAGGCTGCTGGGGCCCATTGGGCACTTGCGACGGCGGGAAAGCAGACGGAGGGTACTGCGCCTGAGGAGGCAGAGACACCTGCTGGTCCTGCATAACCTTCAAATCCTTCACGTCTGCACCCTTGAATACCAGCTCGGGGATCATCTGAGGCGCTGGGTACAGCTCATTATGGCCGCCCCTGCGGCCCTCGGTACCATAGCTCACAACATGGGCAAGCGACACTGTAGATTCGGTAGAGGAGATTGACGTCAAAACTCCGACATAGCGCACGTCGTTTGTGCTAATTAGACTGATTGTTTTACCGATAAACTCCGACATGTCAGCTGGTAGTGTGTGGCCCTGGAGTCCCTGGCTGTGGGGGGTTTGTAGTGTCGACCTGCACCCATTGCGGCTAGGCCAGGCCGCTCTATTTCCTACTATGTGTTTCCCAACGCCTATATCAAAATACCTTTATTTCAATTTTTTTTTTTTCCCTCAAGAGGGCACTTTTTCACCTCTCGAGATCTTAATAATTTTTCAGTCTTATGATCCGCACAGTCAAGGCCAAAAACGCCCGCAGCAAGCGTGCTATGCAGCGCAAAGAGCCTCGTCTCCGCGAGAATCCCAAGCAGGCCCTCTTTGTCCCTGGCGCAAATGCAAACCAGGCCATCCACGATCTTTTCGTCGACCTGTCCTCTCTCAAGAAGCCTCTGTGCAAGCGTTTCACCAAAAAGAACGATATCCTGCCGTTTGAGGACCCCTCCTCGCTCGAATTTTTCAGCGAGAAAAACGACTGCTCGCTGCTAGTGACAGGTACCTCCAACAAAAAGAGGCCCAGCAACTTGACGTTTGTGCGTACATTCAACTATCAGATTTACGACATGATCGAGCTCAGAGCACGCACGTTTAAGAAAATGAGCGAGTTTGGCAAGGTGGGTGTGGCGATTGGCATGAAGCCTCTCATGACCTTTAATGGTAGCATCTTTGACACCAACCCCACATTCCAGCAAATCAAGAGCCTGTTCCTGGACTTTTACCGTGGCGAAGAGACCGATCTGCTCGACCCGGCAGGGCTCCAGTATGTGATTAGCCTCAGCGCAGGCGATGTCACCGAGAGTGCCTCTGGAGCAGTGGTACTCCCGGAGCTACACTTTCGCGTGTACCTGCTCAAGACCTTCAAGAGCAACACCCCCAAGGCTCCTCGCGTCGAGCTCGAAGAGATGGGGCCCCGCATCGACTTTGTAGTCGGCAGGGTGCAGTCGCCCAACCCCGACATGGAGAAGCAGGCTCTCAAGGTTGCCAAGCTGGACGGCAAGACCAAGAAGAACATTGAGCGTGACGATCTGGGTGACAAGGTGGGCCGCATTCACATGGAGAAGCAGAACCTGGACAAGCTGCAAACGAGAAAGATGAAGGGTCTCAAGAGAAAGTACGATCAGGGCAGCGACAGCGAAGGCGAGGACGAGCCCGAGGCCAGCGGTGAAAGTGACGGGTTCGAGGGGTTTGAGTAGAGTCTCTTATATAGCATTAATATCAGTTTTATTCGGGGGCCGATGCGGGTTCCCCCACACTTTGTCATGGTCTACTCTGAGCGCATCAAGTCAAAGGGGTCTGTGCGTCCATTAAAGGCGCTTCACGTCCTGTCAATTGTCTATGCATTTGGGGGTATCTCTGCTGTGATTGCGCTGCTCTCAAAGTTTGTAGTTACCCCGCTTTTTGAGCAGTTGTCTCGGGACCGCAGCATCTATGCGTGCGACGCCCAAGACCGGTTGATGGACCTCAACTTCAAGCTCCAGAAGGTCGTTTCGCACACCCCACATGCTGTTTCGTCGAGAAAATACGTCGACAGCCACACACAAACAGCCACTCTCCACAAGCCAAAGGTGGTTGCCGAGGAGCACCAGAACTGGAATTCGTTCCGCAACCTCTTCACCAGCCATAGCGAGACTGAATCCACTGAACTTGAACGCAAAATTATCAAGAGTTTGGACTCTGTCGAGCGATACACACGTGCCCTGTCGTATGGCCAAGTCCAGAATTTCGGCGATATCAACGTGACGCCAGGCAGCTCCGGCGCTACAAAGGACGTGTTTGCCAGCATAAAGCAGGAGGTCAGGGGCCTGAAGGGGGCGTTTTTATCTATTTAGTTAGCCACATCGGGGTAAATGTCGAACCTGCGCTGCGAGTTGACGGGAATCGAGTTCTGGATCGCTTCGAGAGGCTCGTTTGTGAGCTCGGCGTACACGATCTGCTCGGTTTCGTCGGCCTCCGCGATGACCTTGCCCCAGGGATCAATCACCTGAGAATGGCCATAGGCTTGGTAGCCGCCATCAGGGTCGCGAGCAGGCGAGCACATGAGAACAAAAGTCTGGTTGTCCACAGCGCGGGCACGGCCCAGCAGCTGCCAGTGCAGAGGACCCGTGGTGGTGTTGAACGCACCGGGGTAGATCAGGGCAAAGGCGCCCTTGCGGGCAGTCATTGCGCTCAATTCGGGAAACCTAATATCGTAGCAAATGGAAACGCCCACCTTACCGTAGCCCTTGAGGTCGAGCAAGGTCGGCTTGTTACCGGCGGTGAGAGTGTCGCTCTCCATAAACCTGATCTTTCCAGGAACATCAATGTCAAACAGGTGCACTTTACGGTGCTTTCCCAACAAGGTTCCCTCGGGATCGTAGTTTGTGTTGGTGTTGTAGATTTTGCCACCGTCAGATTCGGGGATGGAGCCACCAACCAGGTAGATTTTGTGCTTGGCTGCCATTTCGCTCAGAAACTCAGTGGTTTTGCCGGGGATAGGCTCGGCATACTCGGGGAAAGCGGTCACTGCGTAGGGCGAGTTCCAGCACTCGGGGAGCACGACCAGCTTGGCCCCATTGGATGCGGCGTCCTTGATTTTTGTGGCCATCTTGGCCAAGTTTGCGGCCTTATCGGCAGAACCTTTGAATTGGATGAGTGCGACTTTAAGGGGTGCGGAGAGCATGAGTAACAGATACGCTATTGTTGGATCATATCAACAAGCTAGGGGGGGGGGATGAATAAATAAATAAATTAAGAGATGCCTCTGCCGCTACTCTTGCTCGAGTTCTCTATCCTCTTTGCTTCTCCACTTGGATCTCAGCACCCTTCTTACCACTTCAGGGCTCACTCTAAACTCCTTAGCCAGCTCGTCTACTCCGAGACCAGGATAGGCCTGCTGCGTATACCTTAGCTTTAGCATATCGGTCCTGCTCAGCTTTTTGGCCGGGCTCCAACCCTCTGGAAATTTTTCTCGCAGCGCAAACATTTGCTGTTTCCAGCCCGGGAGGCCGAGTTTTCGCCAGTTTTTAGGCACATTTGGCTTAATTTCTGGCTCCTTTGGGGCCAAGTTCCACAGCTGCTTTGTATAGTACGGAACAGTGCGAAGTTTCATTGACTCAGATGGGCAAGTTTGCAACGGTCAACCGAAGGAAGGCCATCAGCGATGAAAGCGAGAGCGAAGAAGAAACCAATTTGAGCGAGCAAGAGCTCGAGGGCGAGGACGAGGAGCTCGACGACGAGATGGAGGACCAGGAGGAGGAGGAAGAGGAAGAGGAGGAGGAGGAAGAGGAGGAGCCCGAAGAAGAGCTCGAAGAAGAGCTCGAGGAGCCCGAAGTACCCGAAGAAGCTGAGGACAGCTTTTCTGAATCCGAGTTTGTTACGCCCGCTCCTCGAATGAACAAACGCGCTAGGGCACCCCCTCCCACCGGGCTTGTGGAGCCCCGCAAGCGCCGCAAAGTGCTCAATGCCGAGGAGCAGCGCAGAAAACGCGAGGAATCAGTGCTCAGGCGCAAGGACCAGACCGAGAAGAGGCTCACCCAGGAGAAGCAGGACACCCTGGACCGGCTGCTCAAGAGGAAAACAAAAAAGGCCAGCCCTCCAGTTGAAGTGAAGAAAGTGTCCAGACTGGTGTCTCATCCCATTTTTTCTTGTTATTTATCGACCAGGCAGGGGTCTACGTTTAGCTACAACGAGAGGTAGATATATATATTTTAGCTGCTGTGATTGTTTTTATATGCGACAAGTTTTGCAAAGGCAAAGAACTAATTCTCAGTTGATATCATCAAGGTCATACTCGAGGATATCACGACAGAGGCCTGCTTATCTACCCGCTATGCGCACATACCTGGTGGCGATCCCATTGCTCTGCCTTGGGTTTGTCCTCCTGTCTGCGTTCAATTGGACAAGGGAGACCCAGCGCGAGCCAGGATGTGTCCAGCCGGCGAAGCTGGTGCCCAAGTTTGGCTTCAAGAGCGCCTCACATTTTTTCGACCCTACGTACGCCAATCACTCTGCGGAGCTTTTGGGCGGCGCTGTGAGGATTCCTACAGAGTCATTCGACGACATGGCAGAGGATCCGCGCAAGGAACCTCGTTTCGCGGCCCTCAAGGACCTTCACGCATATCTATTTGAAAAGTTCCCGCTGAGCGCTGATCATGTCGAGATTATCAACGATTATGCTCTTTTGTTTACATTTAAGGGCTCCAGCAAGCTCAAACCTGCATTGTATATGTCTCACATGGACGTAGTACCCGTCAACCAGGACACCCTCGACCAGTGGGACTTTGAGCCATTTGGTGGCGAATTTGACGGCGAGTGGGTGCATGGGCGTGGCGCAAGTGACACCAAAAACACAGTTGTGGGTATCTTGGAGGCCATTGAGTCTCTTCTCCGCCAGGACTGGGCCCCCAGCCGAACGATCGTTGTGGCTTATGGGTTTGACGAGGAGATCAGCGGGTTCCGGGGCGCCGAGAAGCTGGCGCAGACTCTGGAGAAGCGCTACGGTACCGATAGTTTCGAGATCATTGTGGACGAGGGCTTTGGCAACCTTGAGACCGACGGCCTACGCATGGCGTGCCCCCTGGTCACCGAGAGGGGCTACCTCGATGTCCACTTGACGGTCGAGACACCGGGGGGCCACTCCTCGCTACCTCCCAAGCACACGGGCATTGGCGTGATGGCAGAGCTGCTCGCTGCCCTCGAGGACAACCCGTTTGAGCCGTCGATCCACAACTGGCGCACGCACCCCGCAGTGGGCCTTTTCCAGTGCGTGGCCGAGCACACTGGGACCAACCCCAAGTTCTTTGACTTGGACAACCGCGCAAACCTGCAGGTGCTCCAAGACTACATCACGGCCAAGGGCGGCGCCACGCAGTACATGATCCGCACGTCCCAGGCTATTGACTTGGTGAGCGGTGGTGTCAAAGTGAATGCTCTTCCCGAGCTGGTGCGGGCAAGCGTGAACTACCGCGTGTCGCTGGACGAGACCACCGACCAGGTGCTAGCGCATGTGCGCAACGTGGCCCTGGGCGTGTGCAAAGAGCTGGACGTGGGGCTCGTGGGGCACTCGGAGGGCGCGCTCGGCAACGTGACGCTGTCGCATGGGATCCCGCTCGAGGCGGCCCCCATCTCGCCGTGGACAGGACCCCAGTGGGACCTGCTTGGCGGCGTCATGCGCAGGGTGTTTGAGGACCTGCTGCCCAGCGACGAGCAGCTCGTGATTGCGCCTTCCATGATGACGGGAAACACAGACACGAGGCATTACTGGAACCTCAGCAGCGCCATCTACCGGTATACCCCGGTGGACCAGCGGGACATGGTCAACTACCACACCGTCGGGGAGAAGCTGCGGCTGAGGGCCCACCTGGCTACTGTGGCGTGGTACTATGAGTTGACGCAGTGGTTGGGGCGCGGCGAGCACGCCGAGCACGCCGAGCGCGGCGCGCTCAACACACAGAGCACAAATCATAAATATAAATAACTACCTCTCATACCAGCGGCCGGCGTCCATTGGGGTCATAGTCAAAGTCGAGAATCTCGAGAAACGAAAACTCGCCGCGCTTGACGGCCGCAACGCAGCGCCGCGAGTCGAAGCGAACCTGCCAGATATTGTCGAGATCCAGGTTGCCCAGCAGGTCGCCAACAAGACGGCCGGTCTTGATGTCCCACACTTTGAGTGCCTTGTCGCTGCCGCTCACCACCTTGAGCTCATCGTGCTGGAAGCAGGTGATGGGGGTCTCGTGGCTCTGCAGAGTGTGCAGCAGCGAGCCCGACTGCGGGTCCCACACCCGGAGGCTTCGGTCGGCAGCAGCAGACACCAGCGTCGTCCTGTTGAGGTCCAGCAGGCCCACCAGGCTCGTGTGCCCCTCGAGGTTGTGCAGCAGCAAGCCGGTCTCGATGCACCACACCTTGACGTGCCAGTCCATCGACGCCGAGATGCAGCGGTTGCGCTTGCGGTCAATGACGGCCGCGTACACCTTTTGCTGGTGCCCAGTGAGCTCCCACCGGCACTTGCCCGTCGAGATGCGCCACACGCGCACGGTGTTGTCGTACGACCCAGACACCACCGTGTCCTCGTAGCCGTCGATCGCGCGCACCGACCCGGTGTGCCCCTGCAGCGTGCGCAAAAAGTACGGGCCCACGTCGTCGCTCGTCTCGCCGAAAAAGGACGGCTCCTCGGGGGAGGGCAGCCGCCACAGTCTCAGCGTGGTGTCGCGCGACCCGGTGACAATGATGGGCACCTGAGGGGTGTAAAACACCCGGTCGTACCCGTCCACGTGTCGCACCGGCTGCACAATGTCCAGGCAGCGCACAGTGGAGCTGTGGCCTCTAAACACGTGCGTACACCGCCCCTGGCTGATCGACCACACACGCACGCTCCGGTCAGTGCTACCAGACACAATCGTGTCGGGTGCAATGTACTTGAGCGCCCAGACGCCGCCATCGTGGTCGTTGAAGTGGTGCAGCCGCTCGCCCGTGCGGGTGTCGTAGATATTAATGTAGTTTTTGTCGCTGCCGGCAATCACAATGTCCTGGTCAAACTCCAGGCACGTAATGACATCAGTGGTGTCAAAGCTGATGCTGTAGCGGCCGGCTGTACGCGCAGACATCCAGTTATCCGCGATGAGCAGCTTCCGGCGATAAATAGCTTTGAAGGGGTTGACGGGCGCACCGAGCGCATTGAGAGGCTGCGGGCCCAGGTCCAGCTCCCTCGTCCAGCCACTGTAGCCCCATCCTTCGGTCCTTGCGCGCTCCACGTCCGAGTCTGTGTAGGCGAGATCGTCCTTGGCCAGTGCATCCTTCCACACCTGATCGGACCTCTCCACAAGAGCGTACCATCGCTTGCAAACTTGCGACACTGCACAAAGGGATTTGTAGTCGAGGTGCCCCAGCACAACCTCGGCTAATTCTGCGGGAAGCGATCCCAGAATGTCGTGCCTCAGCGCGCCAAAGATGAGCGATACCAGTGTGCTCAGCGTGCGGCGATCTGCGCTGCGGCACATATTGTACAGCACATATCTGTGGGTATCCGGGGGCAGCTGGTCAAATGCATCCAGTATATGGGCAATTCTATCCACTGTGGGCGGCTCTGGGCTAGGAGAGCTCGGGCTGAGGGGCTCTGGAGCGCTGCGTTTTGACTCGTGCTCCAGGGTGTGCGGCGCGGGCCGTTTGGCCACGCGCGCGGCTAGCTCCGGTGCAGCGCTCTCCTCAAAGCTGCGTTCCACGCCGCGATCGAGGTATGTGTATTTGCGTAGGATGTGAGGGGTCGGGGTATCGGCGAGAGGATATCGCATGACGAAGCGCTGGGTCAACACGGCGATATGTAAATATTTGTTGGATAGGATGTTCTTAAGTTTGAATTATTTGGAGGGGCGCGGTGAGGAGAGAGTTTTTCTCGTAGCGATTTTTCATGCGCTGCTAGCTCGGGATTGGCCCCGCTCAGTGAAAACACCTCTGCGAACCTTAACGGTACCTCGTGCATTGAGTCGAGCAATGGCCTGAAACCTGGGTTTAGTGTGTTGATTTCTGTAAAAAGGCGCGAAAGCGCCAGGGAGGCCCCCAATTTTCTTCTGGTGCCGCACTCCAACCCTTGCTGCTGCGCGCAATCAGCGCCCGCCCACCGACGCGGCCTTCATAAATCATTAAAATACATTGAGCTAGGGGCGATAACGGCGCGGAATCTAGGAGATCAGCAAATCAGAGAGGGTGTAGTTGCAGCGGAATGCAGCCCCACTGCCCACCGGGCATGGCCCACCTGCCACGGCCCAGTGATGGACCGCTAGCAAGCTTATTGCACCTTTCCTTGGCTCTCAAATAGCTGAATCAAGGCCCTGAGCGGCTGCGCCTCGTTGCGGTCAATCAGCTGAAAGGTCTTTCCGATAGAGATAAAGTGGCAGAAGAAGCTGTTCCAGTGAGCCTCAACACTCAAGTGGACCATTGTTTCAAAGTGATTGTGGTAGATGTATGCAAAAATACGAAAAAGCTGCACGTAGATTTGCCGTGCCTGGGTCTGAAAGTACGGCGGGAAGGGTATACCTTGTTTGGTGGGGAAAACACTGGGGTCGTCGAATTTTGCCACCAGCCAACTCAGCATGTACTCAATGTGCGTGCGAGGCACCAACTTGACTGCCTGCTTGCTGGCGTCGATCCACAGATAGTCATGCCCCGGGCCTCCGTTCATGCACTGGCCGTCGACGGCAATCTGTTCGCTCAGCATGTTGCAAAAGTGCACCAAATACTCGTGGAACTCAAACAGGTTCAGCGCTAACCACTCGTCGCGGTCGACATATTTGGGCACCTCTACAATGGTTTGAAACGACCCCTTGGTGAGGCTGTTGCGAGTATATGTGGGGCTCATGAATAGCGGAGGCGGCTTTGGCGCGTACGACTGTGGTGTTTGGCTCTGCTGAATCGTCTGCACCTGCGACTGCGCCACGCCGCTGTTGGTACTGCGAGCAAGTGAGGATGCGCTAGAATTTTGGCTTGCGCTGTACAGGCTCTGCTTCTTCTTGCTGCGAAACCTGAAATTGGACAAAAAGGACATGTGTTGTGGAAGTGGAGACTTACTCATGAACATCCTTAAAAGGCTGCCTCCATGCAAGCCGGCCATTTCGGCATTCCGAGCCAAGTTTGCGCCATTAACGCTCGGGGAATACGAATGCCTGGAGCTATTATGCCCAGAACTGCAGAAAACCCACACGCGAAGAGATTACTTTGACAATCTCCGCCAGATCAGCCCTTGGCTACTCGATATTTATTTGAACAAAAATCTGGGCTCTCAAAACGCGCGCGTGAGTGAGGAGCTGCTCTTGCAATACGTGGCAAAGCACAACCTCGAAACTATGCTGCTAGCGACGTCGCCACGCTGGATTAAGCCAGAGGAGGCGGCTAAACTCGTGGGCAATACCTTGGGAGCTATTTGGCTGCAGAGCCCAGAAGTTGCTGAAAGAATCGCCGAAAAGGTGATGGGAGGAAGGGGCGGCCTGGCTGAAATGTATATTTATTCGTGGTAATGGGTGCAACTCTATCTGTGGCACCACAAACCCAAATCCTGCATCCCAGACGCTGAGAACTTTGAGCCTCGGCCCCTTATTTATTGTTGCATAGTCCTACCTGCGCAAAAAGGCAAACCACTGCAATGCAAAGAGACTTTTGCGCTACGTGATTTCTCTCCGCACCGCTCGCTCAAGCACGAGTTTTGTCAAAAAAGCGTATACGTACTAATATATGCTTGCTGTTCTTGATATACCCCCTCAATGTTAGCGCCTGTCGGCCTGCGATGGCTTGAGGTAACTCTCAATTAGTTTCCTGTAATTCTGCAGCTGCGGATTGGTCCACCGGCTCAACCACAGCGTCTCGTTCAAGACTTGCTCGTCAAGGTTAGCCTCTCCAGTCACTGCCAGTACGCATGCAGCACTGCACAGCGATAGCCCCCGCTGGTAAAAGGACTTTGGCAGCTTGTACGCTGCAGCTCTGACCTCCTCGCCAAGCTCTTGTCGCTGGCTGCTCTTTTCAAACAGCTGGAGAGTGGCCTTGACATTACGTTTCAGCTGTGGGTACCACAAGACCTCCCTCTTTGCAGTGAGATACGCCTGAACTCCGTCGCTCCACAGCTCGCGCTTGGTGCAGTAAACCCAATCACACAGTCCTTCAAATTGGCCAGCAGTGCACTGCCCGATTTGAATATAGTCCTCAATTTCTATTTCGCGGCGGTGTTTCAAGGACGCAAAAAATACTGCGACTGCCGCGATTGACGGGGCGCTCAACTGGCCCACAGGAATGAGCTGCGCGGTCGTTTCGATCGAGGTGGAAAAAAGCTGTGCATCCTTGAGTATATCTTTGTTGTGTTCAAAGTATACGCAAATGATCTCCACATAGGGAAAGGCGCTGAATTCAGTCCTGCTCTCCCCCATTGAGTTAATGAGCCGCTCAACATGGGGATACAGCTGAGAGAGTGCGTAGGTATTGCAACCAAGAGCTGATGCAAGCCAAAACAAATCAAAGAGCTCCAGGTGGTGCATGATCAGGCCCATAAGTACCGAGTTTTGGTACTTCTCTAAACCTGGTCTCGCCCAGATGCGCCTATAAATGAAGACGCATTGAGCAGCAGATAGAATATTACGCTTGTGGTAGTGATTCTGAAGTGCAACAACTAGAGGCAGAACGTCGCCGCAGGTGGACTCGCCCAAGTCGACTCTCTCTGCAGCCTTTACAGCCTGTCTTATATTGGGAGCTGTGGGGTTGATTGAGACTGCGTACTGAGGAGTAGACGTGCCAAATATGTCGACAGTAATTTCGGGCTCCATCATGGTAAAAGTAAGTATGCATTGCAAGTGGTAAGGCGTGGGTGGGGGCGGCGGTGCTATCAACGAGAATGCAGCATAAGGACAATTTGAAAAGTGGGCCTAGCAGTAAACATTTTTATTTCATGATAAAACATAAATTAAGAGAGCTCAAACGCTGAGAACCGTGTTCGTGAGAAACGTGTTTCAGATTCTGAAACACACCTAACCCTGTGTTTAAATTAAATAGTGCCGTTTCATGTCAGGATTGTTTCAAGATGTAGATACCCGTTCAGTGGCACATTGGCGGCGATCAAGGTCGAGTCTTGTTGGGAAAATTTTAGGTTTGAATGTGCGTGAATGCATTGGTGCCGTGCGGGGACTTGCCGCGTCGAGCTGCATACACGCGCATGATAACATCGCGCGCGAGCATCAGCAGGCCTGGAGAGTCAAAAAATAAAAAATAAAAACAAGGCAGTTAGACTAGATCAATTTTTGACAACAATCTCACGGCCCGCTCTGCAGAAACCAGCACCGTGCCCTTGTCCTTACATGAGCATGCTGCCACTCGAGCCAGGTTCTCCATTCGAGGCGTCATTTCTCACCAAAACGCCTGTAGAGCGGTGGGACACGCAGGACGTTGCCGAGTGGCTCAAAAGTTTGGGCCTTGACGAGTATATCCGCTCTTTTAGAGCCAACGACATTGATGGCCCCGTTTTGTTGTTGCTGGAGCGTAGCTCCCTTCGCCAGCTCGTAAACAAGGTTGGGGATCGAATTCGGATGCAGATTGCTATAAAAGGTCTGCGCTACAGAGATAACTGGAGCGCCCCACCGAGCGCCTCGGGCTCACGATTTGAGGATCCGTTGACAAGTGCCGGGAGCGCGTTAGCATCTGCCTTGATGCTTGCAGAGCTGAGCTTTGTGTATCCCGATGGTCAATCTCGTACCGTTGCTCTTGGTACGCTGCGGTCGGCGACCGATGCAAAGCACATGATTCTCCGCGAGGTGTTTCCCACGATTGACAAGACTGCGGCTGATTTATGGGCTATCAGTAGGGGCGATCGGCAATTGACCGATCAGGAAATCATCAACCTGCCGCTTGATCACTCGAATAAGGGGCTATTGAGAATTCACCAGACAGACGCGCCTACGCAGTCCATTGCTCCACGACAGAGGTCCCTACATCGTCCTACAAGCCGTCATATTAGCCGGAACCTGAAGGAGTACTTTCCCAATGTGCCCAGCGGCGAGCTTGAGCAGACTGTGCGAAACAGCGTTCTTTTGACGAGGCGTTTGAGCAGTTATGACCCCCAAAGCTTGGATCTGCGCCGTATGAGCAATATCATTGGGGACTCTGGACCGAGTAAACGCCAGAGTATCATTCCGCCGCCTCAAGATGCGTCGAAATTGCTTGAGCAGTACAGGGCCGAGGAAGCTACGCCCACACGCTGGATGCGCGGTAAATGCATTGGAAGTGGGAGCTTTGGTACTGTCTATATGGGCGTGAACATGGTAACTGGTGAGCTTTATGCCGTCAAGCAAGTGGAGTTGAGCACTGGCGATGAGGCGCGCACCAACAAGATGGCCGAGGTTCTTCAGCACGAAGTGCAAATGATGCGCGATTTCAACCACGAGAATGTTGTACAATACCGCGGGTTCAAGCAAGAGGGAAATACTCTCAACATTTTCTTGGAGTACGTTGATGGCGGCTCATTGGCGTCGATGCTCAACGAATATGGACCTCTCGAGGAGCCGCTAATCTCCAAATACATCAGGAGCATTGTGAGCGGCTTGGTATATCTGCATGAGCGTAAAGTTATCCACCGTGATATCAAGGGCGCCAATGTCCTGGTTGACAAGGAGGGCGAGTGCAAGATTAGCGACTTTGGCTTGAGCAAGCGTGTCGAGGCGCAACAACTCGGCCGTCAAAGTATGCAGGGGTCGTCGTTTTGGATGGCCCCTGAGGTGGTGAAGCAGGACCCCGCTACGATAAAGAGCGATATTTGGAGTCTTGGCTGCCTTGTGATTGAGCTGTTTACTGGAAACCACCCGTTTCCAAAGTTGACGCAGATCCAAGCGATCTTCAAGCTGGGCAACTATGTCAAGCCCGAGCTGCCAAAGGGCGTGAGTGCCAAGGCGCAGGACTTTATGGAGCGCGTGTTCGATATCGACCCCCAGAAAAGGCCGACGGCATTGGAGCTGAGTGGGCATTCGTTCTTGGCAATTGCAGCCAAGCAGTAGCTACGTGTGTTGCCTTGCGGCGGTCCCAGCCTAGCCAGCGGCCGACCCCAGCTGCTCTCTGTAGCTTATTTATTTAGCCTAACTACGCCTGGCGGCTTCTCTAGTTGATCAGCTGCTCGATAACACGCGGCTCATCATCGGCGCTAACGCTGGTGAGGCCAAGCGCGGTGCAGGCGTTGACAACTTGCTCCTCGGTGAAACCCATACCCACAAATTTGGAAATGGTGGCAGGATCGACGCTGGCCTTTTGAGGCGCGGCATGCTTGCGGGTCCACTCCCGAGCAGTCTGCTCAAACTGGGCATAGTTTGTGCGGTACACATTGGCGACCTGGGCATCCTGAGGATCGTCAGGATTGGGGCTCTCGAGCAATCCCTGGAGAGAAACAAGGATCTTCTCAATGCTGTAGGCGGGGGTCCAGTCTTTGCCGAGGATATCAATGCAGATGGCTCCCGTTTGCGAAGAAACATTGGGGTGGTACAAGGGAGTCTCAAAGTGAGCCTTGGGCTGCTTGAGCGGGTACTCATTAGGGACATCCATCTTGACAACAAACACGCCGCCCTCGTAGGGGGTGCCCGCAACGCCCGGCAGCGTGCAGGTGAGCTTGGAGATATCGCTTTCATCGGGCGTGCACGTAAAGCCCCATTTGTCGACGTCTGCTTTGATCACAGAGATGTCTTTAAGGAGGCGACGAGACATGATGACAAGGCAGCCCGCCGGAGCGACGCAGTTGATTGTGGGGACGTGATGACAACAAGAACACGCGCGTGTTGCAAGTCGAATGCATAAAGTTACAACAAGCTGATAGATGCACCTGCCTGGGCTGTTTGAGCAATTGTTGCTGGTGGCTGTATGCGCTCGATTTTTGCGGGTATTCCTCGCTTAGAGCTGCGTTTTTGGGCCGATGATGCCCACAAATTATAATCATGTTGGCCTTTTTGTGCTAGTCATAGCCCGAGCCGATGGTGGTTGTGTGGCATGGGTCCACTTGCTGCCTGATCGCGCTGGGTTCCTTAGTTTGGTTTTGTTGACGCAATTTATAGCAGATGTTTTGCTGAACTGATTAATTATGGCCTTTACACACTTCAGCCGCACATTTCCAAGTTTCATTTCTGCATGAGTTTGACACTGAACAGACAATGCTGGCTTTAGACAAGCTGCCAGTTACGCTGAACCTAATCCATAGCTGGAAAACATAATTTTTGGCTTATATAGAATGTGAGCGCCACTATAAACACCATACCTCAACTTCCTCGCAGGGTGAGGTTCCTCTCGGTAGGGCAGTCAGCGAGTATCCTACGAATGCTCCATGTGACTAGAAATATCAACTGCTACGCATATTCAACTTGATCTCTCAGAACTTGTGGTCTCCCCTGATGTCTCTCTGATGTTCACGCGGCGTTGGCTTGAGTCGAAGCAATAAAAACGTAAATAATACTTTCGCCGCACCGAGTCGACGAAAGGCTAAGCGTGTGCTGATTAGAAAGTTATTTCGAAATGCCAAGTTGCTTTTGTCGAGGCAATTGTGCCCATGATTTGAGCTGAACATCTGGAATTGATGGCCATATGCTCCCGGGAAGTACCCCTCGATGCGACACAGAAAATAGGCCAAATTATCTTAGAAGCGCATGCAATTAAAACTATTTCGCATCTGGGTTGCTGCGCATGTATCAGATCCAGCAAGATCCCCTGCCGCACAGTTTTGAAATGGTACCTGCATATGACGCCATTACGCACCCCATGGATCAAACAGGCGTGAATGACTTTCTCTCCAAAACTGAGAGAAAAAATCTGATTTTGCACGCGCTCCTAGCTAGCGCGCGAAAATGTGGGGTGTGCATACGTCTGCAGCAAAGCATGACAGTGGGCTTTCTCCAACGCTTGTACATGACGAACCGCTTTTTAAACGCACTATCATAAATCGCTCAGCACAAGTTTAAAGCCTTGTTCACGACATAAAGCACTTACAGCAAAAACCAGTATTGCTAAAGTATCTCTGCAGGCCTTTTAATCTTGGTAAATCGTGCAAATCGACGATTCTATCGCAAATTATTGTTTGTGACGCGTTGCTCTACGGCACGCTGCAGGCTTATGCGTGTGGAGATCAGGGAGCCACATCGCAATGCATAGTGCATATTCGACTATTTAAAGGGACGAGTTGACACTCCACCACCAGAAAATGACAAAAGACTCGTCCGAGAAATCGTTTATCCAAAAGGGTGCGGAGAAGCTCTTTGGTTCCAGTGACTCCAAGCAAGCCCCCGTCGATCATGAGCAAGAACGCCTCAATGCTGCCCAGGCCGCGCGTGGCAATGCAGTTCCTGGCAAGGCCTTCCCTCCTGAGGGCTCTACAGCTGGCTCCACCACTGGTGTTAACTACTCCCAGTTTGATGGTACTCCTTCTAGTGGTCACATCAATGCCTCTTCTCAGACTCGTCCCATCAGCACTACCACTGGCGTTGGCGCTGGCGGAGCAGGTGCCAACCAGCAGTACACCCAAGGTTCTTCGGAGCTTGGCACTACCGTGCCCGGTACTCATGGATCTCACTCGTCTGGCACTCACGCTGGCACCCACGCTGGCACCCACGCTGGCACCCACGCTGGCACCCACAGCCACGTTCACCCCCATGATGGCACTACTGGCCACCTGAACAAGTCTCATGGTCAACACAATGACGTGTGTACTGATGCTCCTGGCACTGAAGGCCAGTACTCCCAGTCGAGCGTCGGTTCCTATGGAAAAGGAGTGCATGCCCCTGATTCTCACTCCTACCATGTCTCTGGTGCTGGCTCTACGAGCACTCAACCTGCTGCTCACACCGCTCACACACACTCGCACACCTCCCACGTGGCGCCTGGAGCAGGTACTACTGGCTCTCACTCCACCTCTCATGCTCATGGTACTTCTTCCTCTGCAGTGCCTGACTTGCATTCCGGTTCCACTGGCCACACATCCAGCTCTGGTTCTCGCGATGTACCTTTCTCCGGTGCGGGTACCACTACTACTCAGTCTGGTTCGGTTTCTCACCCTAGCGGTGTAGCCTACACCGGTGAAGCTGGTACGCACTCTGGCACGCACAATAGTCATGGTCATACTCTGCACTCTCAGCAGTTGCCTGGGTCGAGCCAGCCTGCTAACCATTCTAGCCACGACCACGGTCATCACACTGCGACTGGAGCTGCTGCGGGTACTGCAGGGGCCGCAGGCGCTGCTGTTGCTTCCAAGCACCATGACCCCGACACCCACGCTGGTCACAGTCACTCCCACCATAGCCATGGCTCTGGTTCTACTTCTACTCAAAGGGCCCAGTATGATGGCACGTATCCCCAGCACACACAAGGCTCTAACTATACTCAGACAGCTCGCCAGGCTCACACGCAGACAAGCAGCCCTCAAGTTTACGACCCTTCGTTGCAAAACAATGACACTACCGGCTACGGCTCTCATCACAGCCATGGCCACCACAGCGCCTCAGGCGCTGCAGATGGTGCGGGATCAGGTGCTGCAGCTAGATCTCACCATGAGAGCGGGCGTCATTCTGGCTCCAATGGACCCGCTGTCACCTATCCCGACGCCCAAGGCAACTACTCGCGCACCGCTCCATCGGGTCAGAATGCCATCTATGCCGATGATGGCCAATACAGCGCCACGGCCGTGAAGGATAAGAACTATGTGAGCGATCCCAAGGGTGAGTACGCTAAAGATGGAGCCTACCCTCCCGGCTCTGGCCACCACTCGCACTCTCATTCGGGAACCACTGCCCATCATGGCAGCGCCACATCAGGTACGCACTCGAGCAATGTACCTTCTTTGGCTCAGCACAATGTGTCTAGCGTACCCAACTCCACGAGCAAAGCCACCGGTGCCGCCGGCGCTGGCGCTGCTGCACAAGATCTTGAGACTCACAATGGAGGCAAAAACATCGGTCATGGCGTCCCTATTGGCTCTAATGCTACTAACCACCCTATCGGAGACAAGAACTATTCCGCTGGATCTACTACCCACCGCTCTGGACCTACTCAACACCATGACAAGCACCGCAGTGGCGCCTCCAATGCAGCCGCTGCTGCCACTGGAGGCGCACTTGGAAGCGGTGCAGGGAACTCGGCTAGCGCACATGAGCACCACTCTAGCCACAATCCTTCGAGTGTTGGAAGTCACACCCACAATGAGCGCACTGGCGTGCCTCACGACTCCCATGCTCAGCACCATGGCCAGCACCACAGCTCCGCATCAAATGCTGCCGCTGCTGCTACTGGAGGTGCAATCGGAAGTGGTGCGGGCCACTCCTCTGGTTCTTATGAATCGCACTCTGGCCACAGCGCTTCGAACGTGGGAACTCGCGCGTACAATGAACGCACAGGCGTTCCACAGGGCTCTGGTACGACCGAGTACACCCAAGGTACTTCTCAAAGCATTCCTCAGGGTTACAACGAAGTTCGTGGTCACGATCACACCCACGGCCACACCCAGAGCCACGCTCATGGTCACACTCACGGCAGCGCTTATGCTACCTCCCAGAGCGCTCAATCTGGCGCTCCTGTAGATGGTACCACACCTGCGGGTCATCATGGCTCGTCTCATCAGGCTCCCCTCTCTGCCAGCGGTAACAACTCTTCTACCCACTCCGGCGCTCAACACCCTACAGATGTGAGCAAGTCGAGCAACATCATCGTTATTGACGGTGTCAAACATGTTATTGATGAGCACAACAACAAGATTCCCATCGACAATATCGATATCAAGAGCATCAGCGGCCACCTCCCCGGGAACAAGCTGGAGCAGTTGGCTGCGGCCAAGAAGATCGAGTCAAACTTGCCCGGAGGCGCTAAGAAACTCACTTAGAATTAGGAATTATGATAGTAAACGTGGTTATTTTCGCGTTTCTGAGATAGGCTGTCAGTTAAGACAAAATAAGTGCAAAATGGACCCGTACTACATAGTGAACGACTCCTCGTAATACTGGACATAGTTCTTGCTGTGCAGAAGGTTCCTCGAGACACTGGCGCGAATAACATCGGACATGGCAGGGGGACCACACACAAAGAACACACTCGAGCCCTGTGAGTTTGTGATGTGGTCATTAACGATGCGGTCAAAGTCAGGAATGAAATTCACCTTCTGGATAGACACATGCTCAATTGACACAGTCTCGCTAGTTTGGTCTCTCTTGTCAAGCGAATTCTCTGCGCTGGAGCTGCCAGGAGCAGCTGCGTAGCTATCATTGAGATGGATGGTGATCTCAACGTTAGGGAATTGAGCCATATAATTCAGCTCATGGCGGAACCAAGTAAGGGGATCTGAATTGGATATAGCCCAGTGAACATGTATGATCTGGCCCTTGGTACCCTTGTGTACAGTGTGCTTGAGGTGAGAGTAGATGGCAGTGATACCAATACCGCCAGCAAACAGGATGACCTCCTTGTACATACTAGTGGCAAACTCAACACCATAGGGGCCCTCGACAAGAGTGCGGCAAGTGAGCTCTCCACCGGCAGCTTGGGCCTTTTTGTAAAGCTGGCGAGTCATACCATTCTGAACCTTTGCAAACAACTTGAACTCGCCAGCCTTGTCGCCATCAACGATCGTGAAAGGATGACT